>LPNX010010199.1:13269-37528 GCA_001517045.1 Pseudotsuga menziesii | reverse complement strand
TATATACATATATATATACATATATATATATATATATATATATACCTACACACACACACACACACACACACACACACACCCATATATTACAAATCAAATATAACATATGTAATAACTATATCTTATTAAATTAGGCTTCAAGTTCTCACTAGTATAGCTTATATTGCATCGAGAGTACCAAGATACTGATCTTTCACCTCATATATATTGGATATATCTTGTAAAATAAAATATTTTAAAGCATGGATTATGCGTAATTCATGGAACTAAAGAATGACTGCAACTTTTAGATCTTGAGCATTGCCAAGCCAACCAAATTGGACACACACATTTAGATTTCCATAATCCTGGTAACATTTTGGTGGTGGTGATTATGGTTATCATCCTTTATTTTAGTGGAGATTGTTAGCCCTAGGATTTTTTTGGATATTTTGGGTGTTGGTTTTGTAGAAGTGGTCATAGTGTGAATGGGGTTCCAACGGAGTGGTTTGTCGAAGTGGACAACTACGAAGAAGCGACCGAGATTTCAAGAAGTTGAACTGTTTTGACGAAGTCCGACTAAAAGGTTGGTTAGGTGGTTAAGAATGTTTGCCCAATTACATTATTAGGATCATGTAGTAGGCATGAGTTGAAAGGCCAGGAAGAGCCTATAAGTATGTAAGGGGATGGGATTTTTGGTGTTATATAGTTTTGAAGAAAAATACATATGCTTTGTTGTAAGTCAATGTAATGGTTATTAAGTTTTGTTGAAGTGTAAGATGAACAAAGTCACAAGGTTGATTGGAGGTCTGTAGGTTGTGTGCATAGATCTAATGTAATGGGTTGTTGGAGAGAGGTATATAGGTTGTGTGTGTAGACATAATCCTTCTTTCTACGACTCCTTAATAATAATGAACGCTTTTGTGGTTTTTCCCATCTTGGGTTTCCATGTTAAAATATCTGGTGTCAAATGTGTATAACATGTGTGCTTACTATGTTCTCTGTTTACTAATGCATCAATTACTAGATACATGTGATGAATCAATAAAGTAATGAATGAATGTGATTTATGTTGTTTAGTTTTTGTGGTTAGTTGAAATAATAGTCTGTCGAAGTTATTGATTTGTAGAAGTTGTATTTGTCAAGGATATAGCTATTGTGATATGGCCATGTTCCCCTTCCTTACTGAAAAAACATGGTTCATGCAGTCCCCATAAGTACTTCAAGTGAGACCTCACCTACTCTGTGGGTGTTGTTGAAAGGGACAAAACCCTCTTGGGCCAGTATCTTAGGTATTTGTTGGTATGTTGTTGTGTGGGCCCGAGTCATGGTAATATTGAGGCAACAAATGGTTTCATTTCTAGGACTGGGATCTGTGTAAAGAGGAATGTTTATGTGGAATCCATCAAATCTTGAGATCAAGGCTTGGGTTGATTAGAATGCACTAGATTTTTCTCAGAATGAAAACTGATATCCGGGACTAAATCTAGGAGTCACAATGGTTAGGTAAGTATGTCTATTTTGATATCCATGAAATCTTCTTTGGAGAATTTCCTATTCTATTGAATGAGTGGTTGTTGAGGTGGACTAAACAAAAGATGAACTTCCAAGGACGTGAGCCTAGGAGTTGCACACCTGAGTTGATCTAGTGATTGAAGGGTGTGAATAATATGATACCATGCGATGTATAATATTGGGTTGATAGTATTCTAGAGGGATATATCACTTATTTTGTTGTCGACACTATCAAGTCATACATTTCTACAAAAAGGGAGTTCTTTAGAGGGCCGTGAGGTAGGTACTTTATATGCTTAAAGTTTTGGATTAAAATGTTATTGTGTGATAAATGAGTCTTAAGGATAAACTTTGATGAGTAAAGAAATTGTGCACAAATGGCATGGGTGCAGACTGGAGGAAGGGCTAGGTGAATGTGTGGAATAAGCTGAGATGATAAGAGGAGAGGAAGGTGAGACTAACAAAGAGTGTGGGTTCTTGATGAGTGAGAATATATTTCGGTCAAACAAGAGGAGAAGGATTGTGATAAGGACAAAGAGTTACAGTGCTACCAGAAGGGGAGACTATGAATCAGTACTACAACTTGACAAGGAGTCTTGTGATAAAGAGGATGAATACAAGCTTATTTTATAAGAAGAAGAAGCTATAGATATGCACCAAACCCAAGGCTGCGACATACCCACTACCCTACATACATCTCCAGAGACAAAGGTAATAACTAATAGTTTTTCACAGTGCTTTCAAGTAAATCAAATTAGTAGTAATAGTCAGAATAACATTACACGAAATAGTAAAGTTACAAGTAGTGTTCCTACAATTTCAAGTCAATCAGTTCCCAGAGACATAGACTAGCGGGGGATGACATGAAGTTGCATGTTTTTAATGGAAATGGGTCAAAGGATCTAGAATAGCACTAGTTCCTCTGTGCATTAGTGTGGATTATTAGACAAGTCCAATATGAGGCTATTAAGAGAGCACATATGATTATGAACTTCCAAGGTCGAGCTTTGGATTGGTATATGAAGTTTTTTATTGATAGTGTGAGAACTACACATAAGACATTAGCTTAGATTCAATATGGATTAAAATATGAATTTAAAAATATGAATCCCTAGTCATAGTGTATCAAAGAGGTAAAGGAGATCAAGTAGTAGTCAACTGAATCATTATGGGACTTCGACCAAAGGTTCTATACTTTCATGGCTAAGGTAATTTTTCGAACGTCGGATGTCCAACACAAAGAATGGTTTATAACTGAATTATTAACGCACATCTGACTACATCTGATGCAACATAATATTATATCTCAATCAAAATCCTTAGAGCTTGACATGAAATTAGAGGCATCACCAGTCTAAGAAATTGGTGTTAGAATGGTCCAAATCCATTCATAATTGGCTAACTTGCCACTGCATATTCAAGAGATAACTAAGGGAAAATAATTCCAAGAAGAAGTGTGGTGCACCAGACATAAAATAGAAGGACATCATAAAGACTAGTTTCTGACCTTTCAAGAATATTTGTCTCCAGTAGCACTGAACCTACTGAACCAATCGAGCATGCCATGGTGCATAGTATGTAAAACTAGAGGTCACCGTTCAGAGGCATGTTATTTGCTTCAGAAAATTGTAAGTACTCCTCATAACTTGTTTTGTAATTTTTTTGATCTATCGAATATGGTGAGAAGGATTGTTGAGCATACCAGTTTCTCACATAATGCACAACCAATACTTATTTGATGAAAGGAGAAGAATAGGATGAAACATGTAATGCATAATTTAATTATCCACGAGGTGGATTCCATGTATGTGGCCAAGGAGGATTTGGTCGAGGTAGGGACAAGTTGATCTGCTATAATTGTGTCTAGCTAGGATATTATGCCAGAGACTGCTAGAACCCAACTTTAACATGTTTTTAGTGTAAAGCATTGGATCACAATATTGAAGATTATCCATAGCTCATTGTGAAGTGTCATGCGAAGACAAACCAAAACCAGATATAGAACCAAAAAATTGAATGTTCATAGTATCATATCCAAGCAAAGACAAAACCAACCTACTATCTCTATCGTTATGAGAGGTGGAGATGCGAAAAGTGATGATAGATAAAGTCATTTGCAGGAATAAGGGTTCGAACAACTGTACAATGATGAGTACCATTTGATGTCTAAAAAGAGAAAGGAGTTTTATTTGAAGCCTGGGATGAATTTATACAGAGACAGAAGGAAGCTTTGAATTTTGTTTCTCCACCAGTATTTGATGAAGGGCCTGTCTACGACATGCCACCTCGCTTCGACTGGTCCATCCTAGAGAAATCATCAGGAAAGGTAAGTGTTCCAAGGAACTTCTTGAAAAGTTGTTAATTAACCTTAGATCAATATGAAAAATAATTAGGGAATTTGCATAGTTTATTAGATGAAATAGAATAAGATGTTAGAAAAGACAAAGAAATGAATCATATTCATAAGAAAATAAACACTATGAGAGAGTTGTGCATGAATGCACAAATCAAGGATTATTACATGCACTTTGTCATATTAGATCTAGGATTGAATGTTAATATTGTTACCAAAAAAACATGGGATAGTATGGTGAAACTGAAGCTGGTATGGTCTCTCGTTCATCTTAGACTGGATAATTAGCAGAAAGTGATACCATTTGGAAGAATCAAAAGATTTCCCGTCGAAGTGGAGGGGCTTCATAATTTTGCAGACTTTGAGGTCATAGAAATTGTCGAAGAGACCAACCCTTATTTGGCACTGTCTGGTATCGATTGGGATATTGAAAATCATACCATTATTAATTTCAAAAATAGGATACTGTGATTCGAAAACTCATAGATGAGAGTGGTTGCACCTTTGGATCCCTTAGAAGGGAAGAGGTATGTTGAACCCCTTAGAGGAGAATATGATGTTGGTGAGTTAGGTAACATTTATAACATTTATTCTCCACTAGATGACTATGTCAATCCTATGACAAAATCACATGTTGAGATGGCGAAGTGTTAGTTCATGGTCGTCAAACTTCAGTGAGGCCTTGGAAAATTGGTAGAACCGCTTGCATGAAGCTTCAATGCAGAAATGTCTTTGGGTTACCAAATCACTATGATGGGTCGGAACAGAGGTATGTGACTTACCTTATTATGAGGGGTTTCCTAATATTGATACATTTCTTATATAATTTTAGATCAATGTACCACAATAACAACAACTATTGGCCCTGGATGTGGCCCTGAAATCTACTCTAGTGAGGTGGTGGATTGTTCATGAACATTCTATAGAAGTTTAGCCATAGTGTCGGTTTGGTGAAGGAATCCCATATGCTGGAGAAAAGTATACTGGGTTGAATATTCTTGTCAACCATATTAATACTTGTAGAAAAATGCATAAGACTATACCTAAGAAGGAATGGGCACACATGTTCATACACACCCTAGATATGATACCAACAAATTGGTATGAGTCGCTCAAGCTCTGACAAGGGACTGGAGAATGGGATAGTATGGTGGCCAATTTCAAGAAAACATTTAGTTATGAAGATGAAATTCCAAAGGTGGATGCATCTCTGCAGGTGATTAAAGCTAAGAGTTTTGCAGAATTACCAGTGCCATCGTCTAAGTTGAAAGCATGATGGAATGCTAGAAAATTTCTAGAGAACTAGAAGATGATGACCCAAGAGATATACATATTCCAGAGTCTGAAGGAATCCAAAATTTAGGAAGATTAGGAGTTTCATTTGACAAATTCTTGAATCCATTGAAGATAAAAAAGAAAAATATTGGTTCCCCTGAAAAATATCAAATTTGCAAATATTGGTGATTATTGGGATGATGAAATGGTAGGAAAGATTACAAACCTATTACATGAATTTCAATATTTGTTCCCTACAAAGTTTTTTGAGATGAAAGGAATTGTCAGATACCTTAGAAAGATGAAGATTCATTTGAAGTCGGATTCCAAACCTATTAAAACAAGACTGTACAGGATAAATCATAGATACAAAGAAAAAGTTAAAGTAGAACTTGACAGAATGTTGGATGTAAGTACCATCGATCTTGTCGAAGAGTCAAATTGGATCATTCCAATGGTATCCAAAGACAAGAAGACTGGTGAGGTCCCCATGTGTGTTGATTTGAGGAAATTGAATGATGAATTCTTACATGATCCTTTTCCTATGCCATTTATAGACAAAGTTTTAGAAAGTGTTTTTTTTTTTTGTAAATACAATAATCACATTAAAAAGAAGTAAGGCCTTCTAAAACCAATTAAAAAGTACAAAATCAACTTTTTCCATCTTTAACAGAGTTGATACATAATGGTATTAATAATAGTTAGACGTCTTAACTCCATACTTCCTTACTTCCCAACCCACAGACACAAATCTTCCTTGCTTCCCAATCCACAGACTCAATTCTTAAAGAGAAGTGACCAACATTTTTAAAGAAGCTCAGTAAATGCCAAATTAGTCCCCAACATAAAATTCAGAACCCACAGACTCAATCCCAAAATATTTTGGACACCCTAAAGGATCATAATTTAGACCAGCGCTACTATATTCAATCATCATCCACCAACTTGAGAAAATCTGGATTGTCAGAAAACGCTGACAAATATTTCAAAGCCAAGCTTCAGGCTCGTCATAAGCTGGATGATTCCAACTAAAACAAGAGAGCATAATATTTGGTAATAATGATAAATCCACAAAAGATACCATCCCTAAGAACAGACCATATTTATGCAAATAAGACATAAAGCCAAGCACGCGAAGAAACACCTTTAAGATCATTAGAAACCTCAAAAAAAAAACCAGGTTCAAAGAGATAGCAGCCCCAAAACTTCAAACTATAGCAGAATATAAGATAAATCCTGAGCATAGTTTTGAGAGGAACCAGGACAACCTGGTTTAGTTGCAGCAGAAATCGAAGAAGCAGGAAATTGAAAACCCAAGCACACAGTAAGGAATTCAATTTTGTCTTCGACCCGCTTAACTGAAGCTTCCACAGAATGAATCGACGCAGAGATAGCAATATTCCAAGACTCAAGAGAAGAAGTGTCCGAATCAGGAGACTGACGATACCATGTAGCTCTACCCACCAAGTTTTTCATAACCCAGAACAACACAACTCATTTTTCATAAAGACTCGTACGACCCACAGTATGGCCAGGATCCAAAATCCACTCCTGCGCCTTATTAGATTCCTCTTTTAATTTTTGAGAGTCAAGTTCATCCCAAAGACGACGTTCAGTTGCAACAATGCCATTCTGAATATCCTGGGGAAGTTCTAATTCAAACATTCGAGACTCCCATAAAGCCTTACGTTGCGCACGGGAAGCCACTTTGGACGAGTCTGATAAAGAATGCTCCCTTTTCCTCTTTCCTTTATCACTCATCTTGATAAACCAGAGATTACCAGTCAAACCACAAATAAAACACTCAGCTGATAAAATTTTCACCACCTTGCACCAGAATATATAACCTCATATAGGGGTGCGACATGATGGACACGATTTGCAAATTGAATTCACAATTCCTCACACAAGTCTTTAGACCAGACTCACCATTAATACCTTTCATTCGATCCTCGGAGCATAGTACAAAATGCATACCAACAACCGTCAAATATATGAAAAAATATGCCCAAACCATCATATTTAAAACACGCATCGGGTTAGAATTTAAAAAACAAAGATTACACCTATCAAATGCCACATGCTTAGAGAGAATATAATCCTGAATTATTAATTATCTTGACCTTCCATCTGGATGCTTGTACAATCGCTAGAGATAAGATCTTGACACCGGGATTGAGCGGTCATATCCAAAATCATATGCCAATCTTACGCTCTAAAAGGCTGACATGTACCAACCCCCATGTTAACCAGGTAATCTGCCATCTTGTTACCGTCCTAACGAACATGTGAGAAACTAACAGCTTTCCCCTGAAGAAGACCTGTGTGAAGAGTCGTGATTCAACTTTCCAGGTGCCATGAAGATAAAACTTTAGAACTTTGAGAACCATTATGAAGTTTAGAGGAAAGGTGAATAACCATCTGTGAATATCCCTCCACTACAACTGGTTTCTGAAAATTTTCCAAGACCCATTCTAATCCTTGGATCAATCCTTCAATCTCTGTTGCATTGTTAGATTCAATACCCAGGAAACCATAACCATAACCAAGCATGTTACCTCTGTTATTACGAAGAATAAAACTGTATCCCTCCTTCCCAGGATTTCCCTTAGAGGCCCCGTCAAAGTTTAGTTTCAGAAAGCCATTTGGAGGGGGATTCCAACAATCCAGGCTTGGATTAAACAAATGAATTTTCTAGTTAGGCTGAATAGAAGTATCAGAATTATCCAGACCCCAGTCTACCAGAATCTGCCTTTTCATCCCTACTAACTCGAAGTCTTTTATATCCTAATTAGTCATAGAAATGGTTTCCTTCAATTTGGATTTTAGACATTCCCAGAGATTAAGGAGAGACGAAGTCTTTGAGCAAAAAATTCTAGCATTACATTCATTTCAAATAGCCCAAATAAAAAAATTGGGAAACATTTCCCAAAGTCAATTTAGGATTTGACTTTGGAACGGGTTCTTAGGCCAATGAAGCAAGGTTCCCACCGGGCTCTACTTAATTTGTGTAGAATGAAGAAAAAAATACTCACCATGATCCCAAAGAGCTACCGAAAAAGGACAGTCATCCAGAAGATGCAAAGATGTTTCCTTAGATTGTTCACAAAGAGCACACTGGTAAGGACCATACATCCCTCATCTTTTTAAATTATCCCCGGTTAAAATTATTTTATGCATAATGAGCCAGCAGAAAATAGTGAATTTTTGCCATAATTTTTCCCCCAAAGAGTACTCCATGATGAAATAGCTGGATTTTCAGAGGTCCTAAAGAGAAGGTTATATGCTTCTTTGAGAGAAAATACCCCTTTCGGTCCATAACCCCGTTGAAGCTTATCATTACCTTTCTGTCTTCGATTGCAACGTAAATTAAGATCTTACTTTAGCCATGAACATTCCTGAAAATCACCTAGGCACTCCAACCAACTCTGAGTTACCCATGACTGAGAAAAAGAACCCGGACGTTGAATCCCCCAAAGGTCAGCAACTTTGCATAAATTTCTAGTGATATAAGCTTCTTGGAGCTTTGGACACTGCCCCGATCATTCCAATGGAGGTAGTTGTTTCCAAGCATCCTCCCAAAAGCGTGCAGATTGGCCATCACATATTTCCCAGAAACCATGCTGTTGAATTATGCTATGACCTGCCCAAGCTATTTTCCATATGTGAGAACTAGATTTTTCTTCAGAAAACCTAATTAATTCCCGACAATCCCAGTGGGGAGCATATTTGGCTACCCATAATTTATCCCAAGGTTCCTAAGAATGAGTAAGCCAATGCCACCAAAGCTTAGCTCTCGCTAATAACCCTGCTTTTTTCGGATCTCTAAGCCCTAAACCACCCGGAGATTTCGGTTTGCAGACACTATCCCAATTGACCAGGGCCCATTTATGAGGATCTTGAGTACCACTCCATAGAATATTCCTTTGGATATTTCTCAAATCCCGAAGAACAGATTTAGGTGCCAGCATACTTGAGAACATATAAGTAGGCAAAGCTTGAAGCACGGATTTGACAAGAACCAAAAGACTTGGCAAATTCAGAGATTTCAAAGTCCAATTACTCAAACGCTTCTTGAATTTATCCACTAGTTCAATCCAAGAACTCTTCCTTGACTGAGTGTTTATAAGAGGAGTTACCAAAAAAGTAGCTGGAAGAAAACCTTCAGAGAAACCTAAGATATGAATGATATTACGACGAGTAATACTAGGAGTGTTAAAGAAAAAAACCTAGGATTTTTGCGCATTGAATTCCAAACCAGAGGCTCTGCCAAACTAGTCCAAGCATTTACGAAAGCTAGAAGCTTCCTGGACAGAAGGATATCCCAAAAGCATAGTGTCATCAACAAACTGTTGGTGAGAATGGCTAGCCCCATCTGGAGTTCCACATAAACCTCTTATAGAATTGGATTCCTTTGAAGCAGAAATAGATCTTCCTAGACCTTCAGCCATAAGAATAAATATAAAAGGTGATAAAGGATCCCCTTGACGGATACCACGAGTTGGAGTAATGATTCTCGAAGGAACCCCATTAACTAAAATTGAGAAAAAGGCCGATGAGATCAAATTCATAATCTAGTTAACCCAGGCCATACTGAAACCAAATGCTACCAGCATTTTCCTAATAAATTTCCAGTTAAGTTTATCATAATCTTTGGCAATGTCAAGCTTAACTAACATGCCCGACATCTTTTTAATTTTGATGGAGTGTAATATTTCATGAACAAGAATAATCCCATCTGAAATCTGACGCGCCTCCATAAACCTTGATTGCTCTGGTGAAATTAGAGAAGGAATAATAGGTTTTAATCGATTAGCAATTACCTTGGTTATAATTTTATAAATCACATTACAAAGGCTGATAGGATGAAATTTATTAGGAGAATCAACACCCTCACTTTTAGGAATTAGAGTTAAAAAGGTAGCATTTAAGGCTGGAAGAATACGCCCAGATGCTCGAGATTGTTCTACAATATTCCAAACATCAATTTTAATCATCTCCCAAAAGTGATGAAAGAAATTATCAGTAAAACCATCTGGGCCAGGCGATGTGCCTTCCTTCATCTGAAAGACATCCTCCTGGACTTCTTGAAGAGAGATGGAATTCATTAACATTTGGTTCTGTTGCCTTGAAACCAAGGAGGGAATCCATCTAGTAATGACTTCAATGTCAGAAGAACGATCCCTATGAGGATCAGATAAAATATCGGAAAAATGAGAGTTGAGTAAATCCTTAATGTCCTCCCTACCTTCCAAAAGGTTACCTGCTTCATCTTTAATGGAATAAATTTTGTTCTGAAACCTAGATTGGATGACGGAATGATGAAAGAATTTGGAGTTCTTTTATCCCTCATGAAGCCACTTGATACGATATTTCTGCCACCAAAGAAGTTCCTCTTGTTTTTCCCGTTCTTCAAGTTGTTTTTCAACCAGTCGTTCCTCCTCAAGAAGAGTGAAGGAATAACCTTCATTAAGCCCAATGGACTGAATCTCTTGAAGATGGATCTCCAATCTGCTTTTCTCCTTGAAAATATTCCCAAATTGTTCCTTATTCCATTTCTTGATTTTAGATTTCAGAGCCTTCAGGTTCTGTTGAAAACGCCACATATTAGCCACCTTATTTGAATGTAATTCGGCCCACCAAGTTTTAAATTTTCATTGAATTCAGGATGAATCATCCAAAACTGCTCAAAACGAAAGGGATTTTTGAATTGGGACCCCAGACCACTCCATAATAGCTCAATTGGCCAGTGGTCGGATCCTCGACCAGAGAGGGTCGAACTATGAATTCCACTTCCTAAATTAATGACTGATTCATAAACAAGAAAACGATCAAGTATGGAAGCAATATGACAGTCCCCTGTACGTTTATTATTCCAAGTAAACCATCCAACCCCTAGAGTAATAACCACAAGACCCAGATCTTCAATAGTCTCCTGGAAAAGATTGCATTCCTCTTCCAAACAACCCCTACCACCTTTTTTTCCTCAAGAGAAGTGATAATATTAAAATCACCTCCGACCACCCAATGCTCAAAGGGCATGCAGGTTTTCAAATTGGAAAGGGTTTTTAAAAAACTACGCTTATCACTCGAGTGTTGAGGACCATAAACATTCATGAGTAAACCATAGATAGGAAAACCAATCACTTTTAAAATGGCAGAGATAGAATTACGGGTTCCTTGAAAATCAGAAAGGGAAACCTGGGACGGATCCCATAAAATACATAAACCTCTAGAAAATACTTTAGAGTCAATACCCATACTCTCACAACACATCCATATTTTACTCCTGCGTTCCTGAATAAAACTGGCCTGGCATTTGCTTTCTTGTAAGAAAACAATGGCTGGATTAGATTTCTTAATCTTCTGATAGAGAATTTTCATTTTTCTCAGGTTATTAATGCCTCGAGTGTTCCAGGAAAGGAGTCTCATTAAAAAACAAAATTACAGACCAAGAGCAGCTTTGATGATCAGATATTGACCCGAATCAACCAACCGTCTTCCTACATCCACTACTCTATGTTTATTGGGTTTGCGTCCTGGTTTCTTGCCATTATCTTCACCGGATTTTTTTGTTTCTTTAAAAGAACCTGAATTAATGCCCAAAGAATTTGAGAATTTAGCTTTAAGAATAGCCTCTTTTAAAAGACTAACCTGTTCTTGAGGAACATAGCCTTGAGCTTTATCCAAACAGGCTTTCTCAATTCCTTCAAGATCTAAGTCACCTATATCCATTTGCTCTGATTCTTCCAAGTAATCAGGTAGCCGAGAAATATCCATTGCTTCAACTTCTGGTCTAGCTGTTTGTTGCAAATTTCCAATAGGGTTGTCCTGGGCTATACTTGGGCATGAAGGAAGGCTTGAAGTTTGACCAATCTTGTATTTGGAAAAATTACCCTCAGGACTTCTTAAATCCATCGACTGTCCTGCCTATTTACCCAAATTTTCAAAGGAATTAGAACTGTTTATCTTCTTGGCTAAGTCTTGAGGATCTTGTTTTTTATTTCCTCGTTTGCATGAAGATACTTTAGAAAACCCAGAATCCTAGGGATTCAATACCTTATTAACCAACGGTTTGGGATGATTCAGAGGACATTTCCTAAATAAGTGGCCATACTCATGACACCGACGGCATCTAAAGGGAACTTGTTCATAGTCCAAATTTTGAATCCATTCATCATCTTCCCAAAGCAGTCTAATAGCCTCCGTAAGAGCCTTGGATAGATCCATGTAGATACAAATACGGGCAAAGGCTGTATATCTCTGAGATTTAGTTTGCTCCGAAATTTTAATAAAGGAGCCTAAACAATTACCCAGTTCTTCTAAGATTTCAGCGTCCCAATATTCCTGAGGAAGTGAATATAACCAGATCTAGACTAGAGCAATGTGCATATCTTTTTTTTCCAAAAAGAATTTCTCTTTCCAAGGAGAAAGGGAAAGACCCACTGAATAATAGAAATATAGACCACCGTCAATAATCCTGTTCCTATCTTCTTGACTGATAAAAGAAATGGTTAAAAACCCCTTCGATTCTAAATGTAAATCATAATGACGTTTAGGTTTCCATGTCGAGTTAATCCACCAGAGCAAAGCTTTCTCCAATGGCTGTAACCCAATGAATTTTCCAATCAAAGCATGATCTATCATAAACTGAATTTTTTTCCTAATATTTGCATACTTGCCTAGCATAGAAGGAATAACTGTTGTTTTAGGAAAGCATTGACCAAGTTTACGATCCATACTAGTAGAAACAGGGAATTCACCTTGAATTATTGGTATCAGAATTTCTCCAATAGTCAAATTAACTTGGTCAGGAGGACGATAGTTCAGGGGATTCCCCCCCCATCACCATAGAAAAAATCGAGCTGAAATGGCCTGCTTAAAACTCCGTAAGACCTCCCACCTCACTTCTTGGAGCTCATCTCTCTACCAAAGTTTTAGAAAGTGTTGGAGGAAAAGAATTATATGTATTCACTTATGGATTCTCCATATATAATCAAATTAGAATTGATAAATAGTATCGACACAAGAACACCTTTGTGACAAAGTGGGGTTTCTTTTGGTATATGGTAATGCCCTTTGGACTCAAGAATTCCCCTGCATTGTTTTCTAGAATAGTTTTTGTTCTTTAAAAGAGTTCATTCATATGTTCTTGGAAGTATACTTTGATGATTGGAGTGTGTATGTCCTACTTAAAAATCATATTTAAAGTTTAAGATTGATGCTAGAACGCTATGATAGAAAATTCCATATATCTTTGAATTTGAAGAAATGTATATTTTGTGCTCCATTTGGTTTACTTTTGGGTCATGTTGTCTATAAATAAGGCATGTTGATGGAACTTGCAAAGATCATTGTCATAGTGTAATTACCTCCACCAACTTTAGTAAAGCAACTAAAGACTACATTGGGTCACATTGGGTTTTATCAGAAGTTTATTCAGGGATATGTTGAGATTAGCACCCCAATGGAGAAATTGCTAAAGAAAGATGAGAAGTTACAATGGAATGACGAGTGTCAACAAATCCTCGACACACTGGAAGAGAAAAAGGTCACAACACCTATTTTGGTATTCCCAGACTGGGAACAGTACTTGCTAATCTAGATGAAGTTTCCATTGAAATTCGATTACATTTTCTAGTAGGAAGCTGTCAACGATGGAAAATAAATACACTATGATAGAGAGGAAGGATTAGTTGTGGTATATGAACTGTAAATGTTAAAGCACTATTTATTGGGGGGCCACTTTAAAATTTTTACCCACCATTATTGCTTGAATTACTTGGTCAATAATCCAGTGTTGGGGGGGATATTTGTCGATGGCTCCTCCTCTTCTAGGAGTTCCATGAAGGATGAATGCAGGTCCTGATCATATATTGAGGTTTTAAATAGGAGATGAAATGGCCTATTTATATGACAAACTTCTATATGCACAACTCTTTTCAGTAAATATGGTTGATGAATACTATGAAAATATTATGCATTCTTTCACTACAGGGAAGGCACCATAAGGGTATAATACAATACAAAAGAAGCAACTCACTGTCAAATCTACATATTAACACTTGATATATGGTCAAGTGTATAAGTTGGGACCATATGAGATCTTGTGTTAGAGTGTTTTGTATCATGAGTTTCCGTTGATGTTGGTTGAAGCTCATGATGGGGTGGCAAGAGGTCACTATACAAGGAAAGAAACTGCACGAAAGATACTAAGAGTTGGACTGTGGTTGCCTACCTTACATCAAAATACACATGAGTATTATAAGAGCTGTGACATCTGTCAAACAAATAGAAAATCATTGAGGAAAGATGAAATATCTTTGGTACCACAAGTAACATTGCAGGCCTTCGACAAATGGGCCGTGGATTTTGTGGGTCCCATTAACGAACTAGGGAAAAAGACTAGAGCAAGATATAACATTACTGCGATAGATTACTTGACGAGATGGGATGAGGTTGTCCCTATAAAGGATTGCATTATTGTGACTACTGCAAAGTTCTTGTTTGAGAATGTAGTCACAAGGTTTGGATGCCCTTGAGTTCTACTAAGTGATTAAGGTACCCACTTTATCAATAAAACTATTGAGGAACTTACATAAGAGTTCCAAATTTATCATAAGAAGAGTCCACCATATCATCCATAGGATAATGGGACTATCGAGGCATTCAATAAGATTCTGGAGCATGATTTGCCTAAGGTTTGTAACATGAACTGCGTCGACTTGGACTTAAAAATCCCTACGGTACTGTGGACTTACCGAACAACTTGCAAGATATTGATAGGTCAAACCCCATTCTAGTTGGTATATGGGAAATAAGTTGTTATGCCTATGGAATACATTGTACCCAGTTTAAGGTTAGTTTCTTTCATTGGTATGCCTGATATTGGTGCTATTGAAGAAAGGTTGTCATAGTTGCTCAAACTTAAATAAAATAGATTCATTGTAGGATTTCAACAACAAGTCCATAAAGAAAGAGATAAGGCTTGGCATGATCACCACATTACAAAGAAGCAGTTCTATAGAAGGGACCTAGTTCTCCTCTACAACAACAAGCTTTTCAAGCACCTTGGTAAGCTTTGAACACATTGGTTAGGTCATTCTGTTATCAATTATATCACTGAGGGGGGTGTAGTTCAGTTACAAAATTTATATGGTGATCCCATGAAAGTATTGATTAATGGAAGCTGGCTAAAACCTTATAGGGATATTTGTGCATTCCTCCACCGAATATGTAAATATGCATGCAAATAAAAAGGGAAACCCCACCTTTTCTTGTCTTGAAGTCTTGTACATACATTGAAGTTATTGAAGTGTCTACTTGTCGAGGTGGGATCATGTCATAGTCTACCCTTGTCGAAGTTGGAATCCAATTAAAGTTGTAATTAATGCACATTAATGAGTGCTTTTAAGGTGGAAGTAGTGGGGACGTTAGTGGGATCTTGGCATAAATGACCGAAAGACTCAAGTGTGTAAACATATTGGTTTCCACCCTCACAATCATTTCAAGGATATAGTCGTATTCATTGAACATTTTATTAGATAGGAAAGATGCATGTTGCAATCAATTCAAAAGGAATGCTACCCATGAATCCAAAACTCGGTGTGTTGAGGAGTTGAGGATTGTTGAGCAAGTCGAGTTTTTGTAGTCATTTGAAGTTGAGTTTGCACAGTGAATTACAAGCATGGAGATTGATTTGTCTAGCACTAGTGAAGTTCCAACATCTGCTTAAGTGGTGGGGTTGCAACAATTTGTACCAAATATCAAAGAGCATCCAGAAGTGCTCTAATTGCATGTTCCAGTTAATTCGCCAAGAAAGAAGAGAACAACCAATCTCTCGGTGAATCCATAGGAACACACAGAGGGCACCCATGATACTAAGGCCTCTTGATCAGGGTCTGTGACACTACTAACTGGGTACATTCCACCACAAAAGATGGATGCACCCCATGTTCAAATCATGGATAATTCCAAGTATCCACTGGTTACACCCCCCATTCCAAAGGTTTTTTAGGTGTAGGGGGATATCATTCCTAATATTCATAAATTGTCTTATGTCGACCATGACTTGCTGAAGTACCCAAAATTCAAGACGACAAACTCTATGGAGACTTTATATCTAATAGAATGCAAACCAATTGAGATAGTTCCCAAGGCTGGGTTGGACCCTATGAAGTTCTTTGATGGGAAATAAAAGGATAAATACTTAGCCCCCATAATGAAGGAAAAGTACAATCTATATAGGAAGAGTAGGTGGTTCGATATAGCCTCATCAATGACCTAGATGTCACATTTGCAGTGAAGGCCCTGAAAATCAAAGTTTTTAGAAAAATGTGGTCGAATCAAGTTACAACGTCATTTATAGCTCTAATCGAGCAGTGTACTGCAGGCATGCAAATTAATTGGGTGACCTTTTATTGAATGAGATTCTTAACGACCGTGTCAACACCTAGGATAAAGGTAACAATTTTTCATACTCCTAGTTATTGATTCAAATTTCATTTGTGGCATGAGAGGAACTACCAAACTATTAAGGTATGGATCACTTTCATCCTTTTCGAGGAGTGTGGTATGCAAATATATGTTTTTATTGAGAATCAGAGGAGGGAGGATGACAAGAATATTGAAGTTTACATGCAGGAATAGGAACTATGACATAATTTCATTAAGATTCCATAATTAGAGGCCCTGGCTATAGCACACTCAGGGTAGGGATTTCAAATGATGGACACTCGTCAATTTTGATGGTAACAATCAAAATGTCAAACGTTTTCTATATTCTAAGTCAGATTTTGACGGTCTCCGTCAAATCTTAGCTGTATTTGATGGGTAAATTGGCCCATGATGGAAATTTAACCATCAAATTCCATCCCTAGGCACACTATCAAAACATTATCTACATTCAGGAAAGGCAAGACCCACATAAGCAATGGTTGACCATCGCGTTTAGATTGACAGAGGAGGAATTTGATTCTATTGTTTAGGAATGTATAACTAAATGGAAAGTCCATGTTGTGGATGATCAACTCTCCTGAGAAATTTCATAGCCATAGTCACTATATAAAGGTAAGTTTGAGCCATCCTAGAATACATTGCCATATGACAGAGATGATAACCCACTCGTTTCATGCCATGGCAGTGACCAAGAGTCAAGTGCCACATTGACAGATCCAAAATTGGGGGAAAAGCGTAAGGCTATCTCATTGAAGAAAAAGGGGAAGAAGAAACAAAAGGTCACAAAGGAAACCACAACGACTGTCTTAACTAATCAGGATGTCAACATTCTATTCAATAGTAAGGTTGATGTCGCAGAAGGAAACATGAACCTGGAAGAAGAAATAAATGTCGAGATTTTTGTTGTAATGACTAATCTCTGCAGTACACCGTGTCAAGTTGTTAAAGACCTCGGGATTTCAACAAATCAGCAGGGGGTCAACCAGTAGCAGGAAGAGAGGAAACTAGAGGAAGGACCGTTTGAGGAACAAGTAGAGGTACCCTCCACCTCCTCAATGGGTCAGGAAGTACACTAGTGCCTAAAGCTCTTTATTTTCAAAATTTAGAAATGAACGTGCAAGCGCATAACCTCTGTTGGAGACATTTACCACCTTACACACTCATTTTGGTCAATTTGGCCTAGTTAAACCACTATCCTAAGTATTATTGACTTAATTGACATCAGAGGAACACTAGATGACATCAGATAGATCACACCCATGCCTACCTTCAGTCAAGGAGGCTAACTTAGCCTTCTCCTACATTCGGGGAGGCTAACTGGAGCACTCCGGGGGTGATATGAGTGTCATTAATGCCCCATATTGCTAACTGATGGTTACAATCAGTTAAATAGAGTAGCGAAGGCATCCTCCATCATTAAATTGATTATTTAATGAACTGGAGTCAACAAGGGCGCCTCCAACCACTTTTGATGTTCAGTTACACTTCAGTTAACCTCATCGGGGTTCATTGGATCATTGATGCGCTACCACTTGATGGTTGGCTTGTTGTGACATGTGTTTGACCTAATGTTAGTTAGACTCAGTCATTTATTGCACACTGACTTCAGTCAGGGCTCAGTTGAGTCAATTAGGGTTTTGATCAGTGGTTAACTTGAGTGTTGACTGTGGCTTACATTCAGTTAAGCTAGACTCACTCATTCAATTTGAATGACCTCCTTGGGAATTCGAATTGCTTTATCATTCATGCTTGCAGCATGATATTTTATTGTATTACTCATTCTTTGTGTGAATATACAGAGCGGCTACTCATTTTGTAGCACAATTACACCATTTTCATGTCTTATTGTTATTAATCTTTGATGAGACTGTGTTTAGTCGCTAGATTACTATGAAATATTAATATGGTATCAGAGCACACGGTAGGACGAAGCTCATATCTCTCAAAAACAAGGTTTTTTGATAGATCTTGCATGGAAATTGAGCAATAGCTCAAAAATCCAGCACTGCACCAGAATCCAAGGCTTACCACTTAATACCGCGAGTAAAGAACTTGTTGATCAAGCTTGCTTGATTGACTATGCTGGGTGTGATGAAAGCCTAAAATGTGCAGGCTGTCCAACCTTACATTGCCCTTTTTGTTGTGATTTTCAGGTTTTTGACAGGTGAAAGCATTCACTCCAGCAGATTCAGATGGCTTCTTCAGTATATCTTTTGACTCCTTTCAATTTCCACTCATGGAAAGGAGACATGGACATCCAGCTACATTCCAGAGGACTCTATAGGGTCACCATGGACACTGAAGAAGAGCTTGGTTCTACAATAGACAAATCTAGATTCTTGAACAAGAAGGATGAAGCATTCCGATTCTTGTGCCTCTCTATTTCCCGGGATCTTCTTTTCCATATTTCCGGATTGAAGACTCCAAAGGAAATTTGGGACAAATTGGAAACCTTGTATGGAAAGCGGGATGATTTAAGAGTTTACTAGCTCGAAAATGAATTCATATCTCTCCATCCTTCCAATTTCAAGACCTTGAATGATTTTTTCACAAAGTTCAAGCACATTGTCTTACTGTTGAAGCAATGTAAAGTGGAGAAGGAGGATGATCAGCTCATCCTCACCATACTCTCCAAAATTGGAGCTGATTATTCAGTTTTTGTCTCTACATTCTGTGGAGGGAAGCTCACAACCTCTGGATGGAAGATGCCTACACTTAATGCCTTCATTAAGTCCCTAACAAGTGAACATGATAAGCTTGTCTAGATGGGGATCATCAAATCCTCCCATGATCAAGCCCTCCATGCCTCGGGGCCCAAAGATATGAAGGGTAAAAAAAAGCAGCAGAAGAATCCAAAAACTAAATTCAAAGCTCCTAAGACTAAAGTTGAAAACCAATAGCATGATGAATCTTCCAGCTCAAAGAAGAACAAAGGGAAAGGGCATTAAGGAAAGGAAAAAATCAAGTGTTCATACTGCGGGAGGGCTTCCACCCTGAACATGCCTATATGAAGAAGAAGCTTGATGAAGCTACCTCTCTCCTTGAGAGAAATCACATCAATCTTCCGGAAATCTTTCGGAGGAGAGATCAGCAAGATCGAGAACCACAGCATGAAAAAGGTCATGCCCTCATGGCAAGCACTTCGAAGTCCAAAGCACTCTTGATTGATTCTGGAGCTTTGAACCACATGATGGCTGAAAGAGAATTTTTTTCATCCTTGGAGACCGTCAAATCCATCCCCATCCACATGGGAGATGACTCCGCCATCATTTCAGAAGGACAAGGTACGGTTGATCTTGAGAATGGCTATTTTTCAAATGTTTTGTATGTACCATCTCTGGCATCAAATCTCCTTAGTGTTTATCAGATGACACATACAGGAGTGCGTAAGAGAGTATCTTTCATCCTGAATTATGTTGAGCTAATGAAACTTGCATCCGAGAAACTCATTGCTAAAGGCCTTGCAAACCATCATGCAAAAGCCTATGAGTTCTCCCACTTTGTGGTGGATGCAAAGCCCATCGCACTACTAAATCATGGAAGTGAAGTTAGTAGGTTGTGGCATGAAAGGTTTGGCCATCTAAATTTCAAATATTTGTAGCAATTACATAAAAAATCCATGGTTGAAGGCCTCACGGTCATCAAGGCAACCACTGGAATTTGCAAGGGCTGTGTGGTTGGAAAACACCCTGAGCACAAGTATGATCAAGGGAAGGCAAACCGAGCTACATGCATATTAGGGCTAATACATTATGATATAAGCAGTTCGATGCCTATCACATCCATGAATGGATCAAGGTATCTTCTGACTTTTATTGATGATTTTTCAATGTATACATGGGTTTTCTTTCTAAAAAACAAGTCTAAAGTATGTGAAAAATTCACTGAACTGAAGGCCTTGATTGAGAATGCCTCTGGGCTTAAGATCAAGATATTGAGATCTGATAATGGTGGGGAGTATGTTAGTAATGAGTTCCTACACATATGCTCCCATATTGGTATTCAGGTCCAACATTCAATTCCCTACACTCCCCAACAGAATGGTGTAGCGGAAAGGAAGAATCGGTCTCTCAAGGAGATGACCACCTGTATGTTGGAATCAAAGAAGTTGGCTGAAAATTTGTGGGCCGAAGCCATGCATGCTACAGCATACATTTAGAATAGAGTGCCACACTCATCTGTGAAATGGAAGACCCCTTTCGAAGCATAATTCGGACACAAGCCGAATGTGTCAAACATGCGGGTGTTTGGGTCCATTGCATGGGCCCGAATTCCACTTGATAAAAGCAGGGCTTTGCAACCGAAAAGCATAGAATGTCTGTTTATTGGGTATCTTGATGAATCAAAAGGTTTTAAGCTATTGGATATAAAAACAAAACAGATCATCATCGAGAGAAGTGTCAAGTTCGATGAGCCTCTTTAGGAGGTGGAACTAGTGAAGGAGAAAACTGCTGAATTTCTTTCCTATTCTACTGAATATTTAGATGATCAAATTGGGGGTGATGACCCTGATTTGGATCCTCTAATTTCTGATATCAGTGTACAGAAAACATCAGATGCTGAATCAGAACCTGAAGTACAAAATCATCTTCCCACATGGGCCCGACAGACACTCTCCTCCGCAAGAGATAACATTGCAAATCCGGATGATCCAAGGAGAACCCGGTCTGATTTCCAAAGAGCAGGTATTGCGATCTGTTGTCCTAATAATTTGCTGTCTGAAACTTGTTATTTGATGATTAGTTCAGACCCAAAATCCTACTACCATGCTCGGAAGGATCCGAGATGGCAAGTTGCCATGGATGAAGAGATGAATTCTCTTAAAAAAAATACTACTTGGGAGCTAGTTTCTCTTCCTCTGGGAAGGAAATTGGTTCAATGCAAGTGGGTGTTTCAGAAAAAGGTTTCTGCTGATGGTAGCACCTACAAATATAAGGCAAGGCTGGTGGAAAAAGGTTTCTCTCATGTCCAAGGTGTGGACTACCATGAGACCTTTGCATCGGTTGCAAAAATGGACTCCATCCTCCTAGTTTCGGCAATTTCAGCAGCTAAGCACTGGGAAGTGCATCATATGGATGTTAAGTGAGCCTTTCTGCATGGATATATTCATGAGGAGATATACATGAAGCATCTTGAGGGCTACATCTCTGATCCATATTTGTTTTTCAAGCTAAAGAAGTCACTATATGGGTTAAAACAGGCCCCAAGAGAGTGGTATTCCAACATGGATGCCTTCCTTCTCTCGCAAGACTTCCAAAGGTGTAGATCAGATCCAAATGTGTATATAAAGCAGCCTGATGGTCATTTGATTATTATTTTTTTATATGTTGATGAATTACTGATCATAGGTAGCACAATTGCTTCTATTTCAGCCATCAAAACTGCTCTCCACAATGCATTTGAAATGAGTGATTTGGGGCTCGAAATTAAGCAAAATTATGATGGGATAATGGTCACTTAGTCCAAATACATATCAAACCTATTATTCAAGTTTAACATGGTTTAATGTAGGCCTACACCATTCCCTTTCCTTTCATGGATCAACCTTGAAGAAGGAAAAAACACACCTCCCATGGACTACACTATCTATCAACAATTGATTGGTAGCTTGTTGTACTTGACACATTCTCGGCATGATATCTGTTATGCCATGAATGTTATATCAAGATACATGAAGCAGCCTCATGATATTCATTATAAGGAAGCCAAGAGGATCCTCCATTACATTCAGGGAACCGGGACCTACAACATTCACTATGCTGCAGACTTCGAGCTAGAGCTGGTTGGATACACAAATTCTGAATGGGTGGGTGATTCTATTGATTAGAAATCTACTTTTGGATATGTCTTCATATTAGGTGGTGGCCCCATTTTCTGGTCTAGAAAAAATCAGGCCGCCATAGCATTATCTTCAGCAGAGGCCGAGTATCGAGGAGCGGTGAATGCTTGCATCCAAGCAGTTTGGTTGCAAGGCATTCTTTCAGAGTTTGATCTTGGTAGTACTTTGTCCATTGTCCTATTTTGTGACAATCAAAGTGCTATTAAGATATCCATAGATCCAGTTACCAGGGAGAGGACCAATCATGTAGAGATCCACATGCACTATATTAGGGAGCTAGTGCATGACAGGACCATCATTCTGTAATACTGCCCGACTGATGAGCAGATTGCAGAGATCTTCACCAAGATATTTTCTAAAAATAATTTCACCTACCTCCGTTCATTGTTGGGGGTGAGTCCACCAGGGTGATCATACTACTTTCAGTGTTCAGCTTGAGGGGGGGGGGGGGTTTCCCACTGGGTTTTCCCTCTTTTCCTCACTTAGTTTGTTTTTTAGCATTGTTTTAGTTTCAGTATTGTACAGGGTGACCTATGGCCTTAGTTGTCGGGGCCCTAGCATTTTTATGCATTTTATGTTTTCTACTCCTCCTGAGTATAGCTTAAGGGGGGGTGTTGGAGACATATAACACCTTACACACTCATTTTGGTCAATTTTGCCTAGTTAAAACACTATCCTAAGTATTATTGACTTAATTTACATCATAGGAGCACTAGATGACATCAACTAGATCACACCCACACCTACCTTCAGTCAAGGAGGCTAACTTAGCCTTCTCCTACATTCAGTGATCTGAGTGTCATTAATGCCCCATATTGCTAACTGATGGTTACAATCAGTTTAACAGAGTAGTGAAGGAAACCTCCATCATTAAATTGATTATTTATTGATTTTTTAATGAACTGGAGTCAACAGGGGCGCCTCCAACCACTTCTAATGTTCAGTTACACTTCAGTTAACCTCATCGGGGTTCATTGGAGTCATTGATGTGCTACCACTTGATGGTTGGCTTGTTGTGACATGTGTCTGACCTAATTTCAGTTAGACTCAGTCATTTATTGCCACTGACTTCAGTTAGGGCTCAGTTGATTCAATTAGGGTTTTGATCAGTGGTTAACTTGAGTGTTGACTGTGACTTACATTCAGTTAAGCTAGACTCACTCATTCAATTGGAATGACCTCCTTGGGAATTCGAATTGCTTTTTCATTCATCCTTGCAGCATGATCTTGTATTGTATTACTCATTCTTTGTGTGAATATACAGAGCAACTACTCATTTTGTAGCACAATTACACCATTTTCATGTCTTATTGTTATTAATCTTTGATGAGACCATGTTTAGTCCCTAGATTACTGTGAAAGATTAATAACCAAATCTTTATCAATCTGAATATGTCGATCCTGTCAGTATTTATGTTGCACAATATTTAATAGAAGGTCATAGAGGCAATCAAAGTGTGGGAGTAGTCAATATACAAAATGATAAATAATTTTCAAAGTTGAACCTCTATCTTGGAAAAGGATTCTTCTGATCTCTAAAAACAAAATCTCAATTGACGTAGGACAAGTAGAAGTTACATGAAGTGGTCGAAGCTTCCTATCATGGTGTTATAGCAAATTTCACCACACTAGGTGAATCACACATTGTATGGCCTTCCCCTATCCCGCTGCAGACTCATTATTCCCTATGGACCATTTATTGTCTTTTGATGTATCATTGACCATCCCTAAAAACATTAGAAAAATGATATACGCGTCATTTTCCCCGATAACCGTGTACATACGCGGATATTCCCTCTATAGTCGCGTACATCGGGATGTGTGCATAATCCAAAATTGTT
>LPNX010010199.1:0-12991 GCA_001517045.1 Pseudotsuga menziesii | reverse complement strand
ATGTTTTTAATTTCTATTGCATATTGGGAAAGATTGATTTCTGGAGTCTAGCTGTCTGTTGTGGTACCCCAAGCCATAGGAATTTCTCTCCGTAACACATGGGGTACCTGAAGAAACATTTGATGAGGAGATGAATCCTGAGGCCAAGTTAGTGCAAATTGGGCAAGTCATCATTGGATTCCACCAAAAATTTGAAGAGTTGGAAGCTAAGTTAGTTCCTAGCACACTCCCTGAGGTGACTTAACAATGACATACTCAGAGTTGAAAGGTCTATTCAAGATTTACAAATTTTAACTAGGGCCAATTGAATGCCATTGACAACCATTCCTCCCCTCTTCCCTCTCCTCGAATCGCCAAAAAACGTTGTTTAGGGCCTCAAAACAACCCCAGAAGTTTGGGACTGAAAAAATTGTAGAAAATTACAAGAAAATTTCCAAAATGAAAAACTGTTTTGAGCCAGTGGAATAGGTGGGTGGCCACCTATACACATCTATATCATTGTATGTATATGACTAATTTATTTAAGACCAAGGGGTTAGATCAACTATTTTTCACCAATGGTGTTGGACATTTCACTAGTTTTGTTCTAATAGGTGCTTGATTTGAATCCCTCTAGGTTATACACACTAGTCTACGCTGATAAGTTTACTAGAGAAGTCATCCATGAATGTGGGGAATATTCCCTTGGGTTCCACCAAGAGGTTTTCCTTATAAAAATGATTGATATCTTCAACACTATTTTTCCACATTTAAATTACAGTGTGCAAGTAATACACAGTCAAAACTCATCCACAATGTAATAGAAAAAAAAGATTAATTTTCAAAAAATTAATAAATGTCCATATTGGTGAATCAACTTGGACATAAACTAAGAAATTATAGATAAAGGTGTATCAATTAATGAATTGAATATTAATGTGTAGGTGTTAATCACCTAAATCTATAACTATCTCTTTGTATACTTTGGCTATTCTTTTATTTTTTTTACCAAGTTGAATGATATCCATGTTGAAATTTTAAGTTTAAATAATAGTTCGATGACAAATAAATTTTTCATATCATTCTTTGTAGACTTCATGATTATTTTTTCTCAAAGAAAAAACTTCTATATTTATTATCCCAAACAAAAATTAAAATATGCATTGTTATGTGTCATTGAGCTCTTTGAGTGGGTCTTTAAGAGCCTCATAACATATTATTAAGTTTTTTTTTTCTCACAACTACTAAATGCAGGAAACATTTTAGAAGCTAAATTTCTCCCATGATCTATTTTTCTATGTTTTTGTCCAAACAAAGATTCACCAATTTCCACTTTTTGCTAAAATGATTCACCCTAATTCTATAGGGTAAAAGTATGTTACTCTAAAAGTTGCTCAAATTTTCTAAAAGATATATAAATTCCTTAGAAATTTGAATATTTTTGCAAAATTATCACCAAACATTTTAGGGTTGGCATTTTAGGAATTAATAATATTTGCCAAGGTTTCTACACTTTAAGTAAATATGGATCCTCAAATTTTTTTACTAAAAAACATAAAACATTATAAAATAAATAGAGTTGATTAACTTAGTTCAAGTTATGGGGATACTCTCCTTGGATTGGGAAGTCAGTCATAAATTGTCCTTTTGAAAGTTGGATGCACATTGCTTTCCACCTCCTCTTTTGATATGAAACATTAGCTTACACAGTGATGGATTGTTTTGAAAGCTCATATGCCTTGGTGAACTCTACATAAATATGTTGAAACGAAAATATTTTATGAATTTTTCTTTTAACTCTTTAAATGTTTCCATGATTAGATATAAGGACAATCTTTAAGATTTTTTTACCATTTTCCCAATTGATAACAAGCTTGTAGTCTCCTAGAATCTAGAGTTCATTGGGACCTTTTTCAAATGTTGTCCTCATCAGTAGCCAGAGAGCATACAACTTTGCTTGTTATTTTTACCTCACCCGACTATTGCTTTGAAACTTATGTTATTAATTTCCTCCAAATATAAAACACCTCCATCTTGGCACATCTATGGATTCCCTTGACACACTCCATCAAAATATCCCCAAGCATAATCTTTTATCAATATTCAAGTTTATTAGAATCCTTTACCTTACTTGGTTCCCATACCACTCCATAGGCATATCTTATTTGGAGACCAACTTGAAACAACATCAACTCTTTATTCTGAAAGGTCATCTCATATTTGGCTAACCAAAGGGCCCGTGTGAATATACATGATAAGGCCTTGTGTTCTTTTACCTCTTTGTACTTTATCCAATTCTCTAGACACATAGCTATATAATTTCCTTACCATGTTACTTTCCATTTGTCAATTTTATAACTTCCTCTCAAACCTCCTTAGAAAAGTAACAACGGATTAAGAAATGACTAAATGTTTCATAATCATTTTTACAAATGATGCATCTACCTCATTGTTTCCAAGTTCTTCTCTTACAATTTTCCTATGTTAGAACTCTATTTGATCATGCTAACTAATAGTCTAGTTTTTAGATGTTCTCTACCACCTTCTTTGTTCTCCTTCTACCACTTTCCTAAACATGACTTGGTAACCTAACTAAGTTATGTACCTTCCTAAAGAACCATTCCTTGACCATATTATTTTATCACCTTCCTCCCTAAGCCTTATTGCACTCTTTTTTAGTTTATGCAAAAAAATCATTCCATTCTACGACTTCCTCTCCCCATAGACGCATACTATCTACCTCTTTCAAACCTTGAATCTATATTGATGAAGACTCATTGTATATAGCCTCTTCTAGATGATGGATACCTTGTAGATTTAGAGATTTGATTAATGGATTGCATATTTTGTAATTCCAATCATATCCTACCAATGTGGCCTCTTCTAATATTATTCTATTGTTCATTTTTTTATTATCTATTTTCATATCTTGACAATTATTTCACAATGATTTCAAGCATACATTTCATCCCATGGTTTTCATTGAATAATTGCACATTGAAAATTTCAACTTGAATTGCAGCATAAACAAAGGATCATAGAAAGATATCCATGCACAAGAGACACAAGAATTTTATCCCGGGAAACCCAATAGGAAGAAAACCCAACAAATTTTCTTAGAACAAATCAATCCAATTCAATTATAATACCATTAATGAAGAGAAAACCTATCATATAAGAGGTTTTCCCTTCTTCACAAGAAACCCTAGTAAAGGTAGTGAATCTTCTAGAGACAATAAGAAACCCCAAAACTACTCCTTGTGATTTCAGTAGCCCTCCTTGTAAAGTGCGCCCTTATGTAGCAAAGAAGATGTTGGACGATAAGTGAAAATGAATTGCTGGAGAACTATATTTATATTCTTCACTTCACTTGATTTTTTCCTCAATGGGGCTAACTTGCACATTTGATGGGATCGACTTGAATTTTTTTAACTATGGATATATTTGTTCCTTATTTTAGGTCGACTTGTCTTTTTTCCTTCAATATTATTTGGAACTTCTTCAATGTTATCTAGGACTTATTCAATGGTTGATTTGACTTCTTGGTTATTTATTCATGATAGAAAAGTTATCCTTGTTGATGTTCATCTCCTAACATGCACCTATATTCACCCATAGATATCTATTGTTGAATTTATCCACACTAAAATGTCTCAATCACTTCTTAGAGTTTATGTCAAAGTCTACATTAGAATAGACTTGTATATTTCACAAGCGATGAAATATCCTATCAAATAAATAAGTCAAACACTCTAATATAGAATAGATCACTCCGTCCTAGAGCAGTGAATGTGAGAGAACCTTGGGACCAATAACCACTAGCATATCCCCATGAGTGATTGTCGGAATGCTCCTTCTAGGTCCATTCACCACTAACATAGCCCCATGAGTGAACGTATCATTCCCCCTTGGTCAAGTCAGCAAGACCAATCCAAGAGAATGTCTACCCAATGTTGCAACTTGGAGAAACATCAACACTCTCTCTCAATGAGGGATACATGCTGCATCATGACAAGATTTCTTGCTAAAAATGTCCACAATATCCATCTAAAGTCTTCCACTCCTAACCAAAATTGATATCTGGAGAAATATTATACCCAGGACATTCACCACTAGCATAGCCCCATGAGTGAATTTATCATTTACCACTAGCATAGAATCGTGAATAATTCTCTTCTCGTCATTTCTCATATGTATGTATGGGCTATTCACCACTACGATAGACTCGTGAATAATTCTCTTCCTGACATTGCTCATTTATATGTGTGGGCTATTCACCACTAGCATAGCCTCGTGAGTGAATGTTTGTGCCATACTTCTCATCTGTATGTTTGTGCCATTCACCACGATCATAGTCCCGTGAGTGAAGTTTTTCCCCATACTGCTCATCTGTATGTCTAGGCTATTCACTGGTAGCATAGCCCCATGAGTGAATGTATGCCCCATACTTCTCATCTGTAGGACCATCACAATATCTAGGCCATTCACTTCACGTGAATTTCTGTCGCTCATCCATCAACACTCCCTCTCACTGATAGATACATTCTTCATCACGCCAAGCTTGTCCTTGAAGTATACAAACTTTTCCTTGGATAGATGCTTGGTGAAAATGTCATCTATTTGCTCATCTGTAAATATGTACTACAACTTCATTTCACCCTTCTACACCTTGTCTCATATGAAGTGATTTGATCTCAATATGCTTCGATTTGTCACGAAATACTATATTTTTCAAAATATTGACACAACTTTAATTATCACAGTGTATCGAGGTCGTCTCTAGATCCTGATCAAATATTCATGCAAGAAGCCTACAAATCCATACCGCTTCATGACTTATGACACTGGATACATAATATTATGCTTGTTATGTACTGAGTGTGACAGAAGTATGCTTCCTACTAAACCAAGATATCATTGCTGAAGAAACATCCCAAGGTGCTCTTTCTTTCCACTGCACTCCCTTCCTAGTTAAAATATGCATAACCCTGCAACCTCATCTCACCACGTGAGAGATATCTCAAACCATATCCAATTGCACCATGCATGTACCTCAACACATGCTTTGTTACAACCCAATATACATGCCTCGTCTCAACCATAAAATGGCTTAGGGCGTTCACTACAAAACAAATATCTGGCCTAGTGTTAACCAAGTAAATCAAGGATCCAATCAACTTCCTATACATAGTGGGATATACCAAATATAAATAGGAAGCATAATCACTCATCTTTTTCAGTTTTGTCACCATAGGTGTAGTCATGGACTTGCAGTCCATCATACAAAAAATTCTCAATATCTCATCTATGTACTTCCTTTGACTAAGGAAGATATCATTTTATCTCTACCACACCTCTAATCCCAAGAAATAATGCATCAATCCAATATCCATCATTTTGAACTCAGAGGCCAACTTCCTCTAAATGAGGGAGGTACTCCTGACTAGAGCACCTCCTCCATCATCAACAAACTGTTTTGTAGCTACTACTTCTATGTTGGAGAACCCTGCTTCATGTGCACCTGAGTATCCTTCTCCCTCTGCATCTAAACACTTCTCTTCCTCTACATCTAAGTATCCTACACTAAAGCAACCTGCTTCCTTCTGTACTATTGCTCCCATCCATGACTTTCTCTGAGCCTATATATTGGCTAACTCAATGGTCTATAGATTCCAATGCGGACTGCATTCTTTATCCTACAGATCCACTTGGAAGTCACCAATGACTTCCCCTCAGGTCTTCAAACAATCTCCCACACATCATTATTCATGATGAGATTATACTCATCCATCATGGAATTCTTCCAAACCTAATGTCTTGTTGCCTCATCATAACTAGAAGGGTCAGAATCAATGACGTGACTCATCAATGTCATATAGCTCGATAACTAGTGATGTATTTTGCTATCCCTGAAAGTAATAATCACCACACGAGATATAACTCACCCTTGAATTATAGAAGATATGACTCACTTCTATCACTCACAAGCGATATTTCTCACACTTTTCCACTCAACGAATATGACTCACTCTTTACTTACGAAATATATGACTAACTTCTGTTAATGTTTCCTTAGGAGTCTTATCCCTAATATCTGATGAGGAATCATATGAGCATAAATTGTCATACTTGATGCCTCTACCCATGGGTAAATCTTTATCATGGATCATCGCCTTCGTATCCTCCACAATGGACCGGTCAATACATGACAGACAAGTCCACAAGAGTTATCCAGTAACAATAAAAAGCTTATGTTATTCATCAAAATATCAATTCAATTTAAGTAAGTAAAACTCATTGCGCTAAGAATTAAAACCTTATCTTTTGTTGTTGACTCCCTCTTGATCCATGCCTCCTTGTAGAAATCATTGAAGTTCTAGGAGGTATACTCTCCTCCAAAACCTTGATCTTCTTATGAGGTGGATGCTCATCAACATCAGTTGTTGATGCATGCTTCTTTCCCTTCCTTATTTTTAGTACATTGGTAGGAATAGTGACTAAATGCATGGAAATTGTAGCACTTGATCCTTGAATACTTCTTCTTCTTCTGTTCTTGAACTAGAGTTTATCTTCCACTTTTGAAAGATATTTCTTATGTTCTTGAACTGTCATGTTTCCGGAAGCATCACTGTCCACCGACCAGGTAGCACTACTATCTGTAATAGTTGTATTAAGAGCTAAGACAAAAGATTATTGAAGTTCATCTACAATCTCAACATCATCCAATCTACATTTTATTCTAATACTTGTCACTATCTTGACATAATTTTGAAATTTAAACCAAAAACCCTAATCTCGACAAAAAATAGGTCAAAATCAAAATTTGACAAAACTGAAATATGGCTCCACATAAAGACGCAGGCTACTTTTTCGAACTTTGTTTTTTTGGCCCTAATATTTTGTCGATATTTTTCGAGCCTACTTTGTTGGTCCTGCTTTTTCATACATGATTTTTCGAACCTTCCTTTTGGGCCCTACTTTTTTGGACATGCTTTTTTATACTTGCTTCTTTAGCCCTACTTTTTCAGCCCTGCTTTTCTAGATTTGTTTTTTTTTTTACTTTTGTTCAAAAAGCTGATCAATAGCTGTATTTCAAAACTACTCTGATATCATGTTGAATTTCTTAATCTATTTTTAGATCTTAGCAATTATTTCACAATCATTTCAAGCATTCATTTCATCCCATAGTTTGGATTGAATAATTGCACACTGAAAATTTCAACTTAAATTCCAACATAAGCAAAGGATCATATAATGTTAGCCATGCACAAGAGACACAAGAATTTTATCTTATGAAACCCAATAGGGATAAAACCCAACAAATTTTCTTAGAGGAAACCATTCCAATTCAAGTACAATGTCATTCATGAAGATAAACCCTATCATATAAGAGGTTCACCCTTCTTCTCAAGAAACCCTAGTAAGGGTTGCAAATCTTCTAAATACAATAAGAAACCCCAAAATTACTCCTTGAGATCTTCAATATCCCTCCTTGAAAGTGCGCCCTTGTGTAGCAAAGAATATGCTGGATGAGAAGTGAATTGTTGGAGCACTTTATTTATATTCTTCAGCTCACTTGATTTTTTCCTCAATGGGGTCGACTTGAATATTTTTACTAGGGGTGGATTTGTTCTTTATTTTATGTTGACTTGTGTTTTTGTCTTCAATTTTCTTTGGAACCTATTCGATACTATATAACACTTCTTCGATGGTTGACTTGAATTCTTGGTTATTTCTTCATCATAGAAAAAATTTCCTTGTTGATGTTCATCTCCATACATCCATGTCTATTCATCCATAGATCTCTAACGTTGATTTGATCCACACAAAGAAGTCCCAGACAATTCTTAGAGATTATGTTAAATTCATTATTAGACTAGACTTCTATATTTCACAAAGGGATGAAAGCCCCTATTAAATAAACAAGTCAAACACACTAATATAGAATAGATCACTCTTTCCCGGAGCAGGAAATACGAGAGCACCTTGGGGACAATCAACAATAGCATAGTTTCATGAGTGGTTGTATGAATACTCCTACCAAGGCCATTCACCACTAGGACAGCCTTGTGAGTGAATGTGCCATCCTCCTTGGCTAATTCAACAAGACCAATCCATGAGAATGTCTGCCTGATGTTGCAACCTAGCGAAACATCAACATCTATCTCCATTGACCGTCGTCCATGCCAACTAATTTTTTATAAGAGGGTAATATTTTACTAAATATTTCCAAATAATGGATGTCCCTTCTAATGATTTAGTTGGATTCCTAATCCACTATTATAATAGTAGAGAATTAATATACTTATGAAGTATCATTTTATTCTCTAATCTTCATGTTTTACAACCTTTATAAATATTTTTCTATCAATGATTACCCCAAAAAAAGTGGTTTTTCTTCAACCTCATTCCTTAGGTTTCGTTAACTTACTCCATTTAACCCAATGAATACCTTATTTCTCCCTTTTCCATGTGCATAAGAAACTAAATCATTTTTATTAGAGCATACCTTTTTGGTATATATGTCAAAGAATGCTAATTTACTTGAATTGCTTCCAAGGGTAATTTTACTAAGATCGATCTTACTCTTATATATAACCATCAATTACACCTATTTAGAAACTCTATTTTGTATTTTTGTATAATTGATTCCATTATTTGAACTTGTAGTCATTTAGTTTCAACATATAACCTATATACTAGTCACCATTATTAAAAGAGGATACATTGAAAGGAAGACTTTGCATTATTCTTCTTTCTTTCTTAGTTGATATCTCATTGAATAAGATGCTACATTTGTGAGAATGAAAGACATCACACTTCTAGTCCCATCTATGGAATTAAAGAAAAGCACCTGTCTCCTTTCCATATTTTTTTCTCTTCTCTATTTTAATATATATAAATAAAATGATGTCTCCCCGTGTCAATGGGTTGTCTTGTATCTAGACCCAAATCACCCTAAATACCATGGTATACCTTCTATGCATCATCTTTTATGCACCTTAATTTGTATCTTATGGCTTTTGCTTATACCCTAAATGCATAGAAATATTCAAAGGATCCGCAGAGTGGGGGGGAGAGCTTCCTATCTCTAGGGGGATACTAGGAACTTATTACATTAATCATTTTTTCTTTCTAGGGATTTGGGGAATCTGAAAGGATTTCCTTAGATATATTATTTCTGACTCTATTACCTTTATTTAGAGACAAAGAGGGTTTTAAAATGCACAACATACTTTTATCTTGTGAAAACGTGGCTTTGTCCAAGAAAGCTCATATTTCTCTACAAATTTGTTGATGATCTCCATTCCTCTAAATGATATAAAATTTCTCTAATCCCCCCCATAGATTATGCCATCACTTCTTCTTCAACCAATACTCGTATAATTTCCCTCTTTTGACTTCTCAGAGCTTTTACTCCCTACCCATTTATGAATAGACAAGCCCTTGCTATCATATCTCAACCATTCTATCACCATATGGCCATGTACGTGAAAAAATTGACATCTAAGGGAATCTTTCAATAATCCAACGCTTGGATGAATTTCCATTTCCCAAATTCAATTTCAAATTTTGCTAGGTGCCTCTCTCATAAATCCATTTCCACCAAGATTTTGGTTATTCTTCTATTTTGGGCAGAAGATTAATAAATTCTCATGCCGATGAAAGTTCATATGGAATTATCTATTGTCTCCAAAATCCCTTTGCTCCATAATTCTAGGGGGAGGCCTAATAGAATAACCCAAAGTGGATGATAATTATTTAATTCTTATATAGGATCAAATAACGACCTCCATCTCCTCAATACTAGAATTATAGGCCCTCAATACCATCTTTGTTTTAGAATATTCTTTGCATCATCCCTAAATTATATTCAAAGGCTTCTCATCCTCTTGTGAGGACATGAAACAACAACACTTACTTGAGCTATTATTTCCATACTGACTCCATCCCACTCCATCCAAGAATGCAAATATTTTGCTAAAATTGACTTGCCAAACAACCTCCCTACTAGTAGTATTTTACTCAAAATTAGAATACTCTCCATTTCAAAGTCTTCTCCCATTACCAATTTAACCCCTTCCTTCAAATATCACGTACTCCAATCTACACTTTCCTTTTTGCTTCTTCTCCTATGTATTGCATACCTCCCAATAGTTCAATTAAACTTAGGGTTCCCAAACCACATCCTTCTTTGCATCCCATCTCTATGATAAACTTAGGGTCTTGTTTAAGTTTGATGGTTTGAGGCCTAACACTAGTGGGACACCAATCTGGAACTTTTTTGTAACTTCAAGAGAGGCAAATGAGGCTATGTTACCCTCATTTGGGGCTTAGATAAATATTGTTGTAGGCTTTGTACTAGAGACTTCATTATCCACCTGTGATTCCTTAATTAGAAAAGCTTTGATATCCTCATTTATCCTATTCAAGTTTTTCCATATACCTCTGTATCCATGGAGATTATAAAACTTGACATGACCTTTCCTCGAGATTTCTTTGCGAATGGATTATTCATGGATCCTAAGGTTTGGATGGTTTAAGGACCTTTAGGGTGTCTTCCTTTGTCAATTAGAACATGGAATGCCTAGGTATTGAGGATAGAATGAAATGTTTCCCTTTGAAATCTCTAATCTATATCCTTGACATGAAGCCCTACTCTATTACAATGCTTAATGAGCTCATCTCTTGACCGAAGTATTAACTTTAGGTGTTCCTCCTCCCCTTCCTTTGAGTAATCTACTAGATCCTCTTCCTCGATTTTGTCCTTAAGAAAGAACCAAACATATTTGTCTTCAAGTGTCTTACATACACCATAGCTTGTGCCTTCATGATTTGTATCAACCCTTGACCCATGCTCTAGATGTTGCTACCAAACTTGCTTCAATTTTTGTGGCTTATATTAGCAAGAAGTTACTACCAAGAGAAGTGGAGGTTTAAAAGGGAGAAGGAAACATTAGATGGAGAAGGATATATGTTTTTTCCTTTGATCGAAAACAACAACACTGCTTGATAAAGTTCAATGCTTTGAAATAGAATACCAAAGTATTCTAAAGACAAGAAGAATAAACAAAAAAATTTAATGGATATTGTTACTAATGTGTGAAATCTATACATTGTGGAAAGTAATATTAGAAGTAGAGGGATGCACATTAAAAGAAAGGTTGGTTTCAAATGATCAAAAATCCAATGGATTCCCTAAAGGTGGTGTGTTTTTATTGCTTCAAAACCTTGTGATTCTTCTAGATAAGAATGGATTATTGATTATGATGACATAGAACATATGTAAAATAATAAATGAAATGATGTTGTTGAATGAGGATGCAAAAGATAATATTTTTCCTTGAGATGATAATGTCCAATATGTATAAGGGACTGGAACTTTGTCCCCAACATTTGTACCAGACCACAAAAAATTAAAGCTGCACGAAGAAGAAATATTAGTTGCAAGTTCTTTCTTTGTCTCACTGGTGGTCCCGAGTTATAGAACTTTTGGACTCCTTCAAGGGATACACTATTGAGCACATTTGTAGAGAAGATAATGTTGAAGCTGATAGACTATCAAAGGCTGCCTTAGGGGGTCCCGAAGGGGTCATTCACATAGAAAAATTCTAGAAGTTGTTTCTACTTTGTAGGCTCATACTATTTTCTCAATTAGTTTTTTCTAGTACTTAACTTTTGTTGGTTTATTCTTCTAGTGGGAGGATCAAGCACATCAAGTTGCAGAGTATCTGGTATTGATTCTTTTGACTATATCTGTCTATGTTTTTCTTTGGGTTTATGATGACCAACAATGTGGATTTTTGGGATTATGTATCAGACATATATTTTAATGTATTTTCCATATTTTGGTGGATGGGATGGTTTTTTGGTTATTGCATGGTGATGTTGTCATCGATAAGAAAATCCTCTGAGAAGTTTATATGTACTCTTTGATTTTATGAATAACAAGAGGCATGTTTTTTTGTGTGTGTGAAAAAAAGAACTATAACTTTTTTTTTCAATACTATATGTTTTAGTGCATGAGGCACCACGTACCTTAGTCACAGGGTAGGAATGGCCACAACCAACCACCCTAACCACCCACCTTACTAAAGTTCCCCTATCTAAAATTTATGATTTATTTATATTATTATAATGACATATTCACCATTGTAATACTGGTTCTTAATTTGAAAACAAATTTGCTTTCTATTGCTCAAATTACAGGCCAAAAACACAAGGTTAGCTTCTATGAAAGCAAGTCTTTGATTAAGAACGTTAGTAACAAATTTAAAGTTATGACTAATACTTGAAAGGAAAATGGATTGTATAAGATTTTTGACAGATTTATTTCCTCAAGCTCACATAACATGTATTTGTTTATGAAGCTAACGATGCAAACACGTTATGGCATAAAAGTTTGGGGACATTACTTTTTTTTTTTTTTTAGAAAGAAAAAATCCTGTCCTTGTTATTCTTATAAGAATCAAAGGTCATCTTTACAAACATCCCACAATTGGGTTACACACCGAAACAGTCCATAGGAGTTCTACCGGGGGGAAAGGCATAACAACCACAAAAAGGATCCCATCAGAAAACTATCTCATCATAAGAGGACTGTCATCTCTCCCAGATCTACCAAGTAACACATATTTCAAGAAATCTAGAAAAATTCTATTACAAGGACTTCTATGACATTGAATTTTTTTGTAAACATTTTATTTATTTCATTTAATTTGTAAAAATTATGCATTAAAGAAATATTCCATTAAAATTGGAAAAACTAATCCTAGAAAGAATGTTTTTATTGATCACAAATTTTATTTACTCCAAGTGTTTTTAATATACAATCATAAAAAACGAAATGTTGTATCATTTATAACTAGTTCGGTATGCCATAAATTAGGAGGAGTATATGAAAATTTGTAATTTGTTGAATTGTGAGAAAAAATATTCATGAAGATATAAAATGTAGGATTAATGAAGTTAAGTTGCACACATAATTGCATGTTTTATTACAAGAAGATCT
>LPNX010010158.1:113473-148904 GCA_001517045.1 Pseudotsuga menziesii | reverse complement strand
TACCGGTCAAAGTGCACTGGAAGAGTCTCAATCGAATAGAATCATCCATCAAGGAGTTTGACGAACACCATAGATGGAAAGTCATAATGTGATTCTTGGGATCATCTCCCTACTTACCATTAAATTTTGGAATGTCTGATGGCAACTTTACTAGAATAGCGGGTCATGAAGGGTTGTGTTGAATGGGATCATTTATCAATTTGGATAAATCAGGTAAATACAAAGTTGCTAGGAAAGGTAATTGGCGATTGGGTTCCACATACTGGTAGTATTGATAAGGCATGTATCCACTAGTAAGACCATATGTTGATTGATATACAGGTTTTTGAAACGTCTGATGAGATAATGTACTTCCCGAATATTGACCTATAGGATTAGGGCTGCCAGAGACACCAGGACTATTGGGACCGTTAGGACCATTAGGACCATTAGGAGGAGGACCACCAAGACCCTTGGGACCACTAGGACCACCAGGACCACTAGGACCTACGGGACCACTCGGACCACCAAGACCCCTAGGACCACCAGGACCACAAGGACCCCTAGGACCACCAAGACCACCAGGTGGAGGTCCACCAGAACCACCAGGAGGAGGGCCACCATGACCCCCAAGACAACTAGGAGGAGGACCACCAATACCACTAGGAGGAGGACCACCAGGCCCCCTAGGGACACTAGGACCCCCAGGACCACCAAGAGGAGGACCACCCAGCCCCCCGAGGGGAGGACCTCCATAAGGTGGTCCTCTGACACCTCTAGTAGTATAAATAGGTATTACTCCCATCCCTGGCATGTAAGACTAGTTGGGTTTCCCCCACGGTGTAAATGCATTCCCATGGTATGGAATTCCAATGTAGGACATTCCTATAGGGGTAGGTTGATAATTCATGTTCCCTACATGAATTTGATTGGTTGGGTAACCATAACCCCATGAGGGTTGATTAACTACGGGTTGTGCTACTGAGGGCTGACCTGAACTTGAAGGAGGGTTTTCCATATTTGTGTTGGTGGGAGGAACATATACTGTGGATTGTCCTACAATAGAGGTTTTCCTATTATTAGTAACAATTCCACTAGTGGGTAATGTAGGTCACGCCGAATGTTTCCCCCCAGCGTTAAAAGGTACAGACACTACTGGAACTGAAGGTTTCCCCCCAGCCATATAAAGTACGGGATGACTAGAGACAGACCTAGAATTCAAAAAATGCAGGAGTGAAATGGGAGGTTTGACCTGGGTTGCGAGAAGTCTCACCATATGCTAGTTCCATAGAAGCTTTGATTTTAGCCACAGGCCAAGGATCTATATTATGGGGTAATCTAGCTGATATAGATTCAGTATGTGGTGCAGGTGAAGCCAAAACTCTGTCTAGCCTTTGCATTCTCTCTTGAAAATATCATGCACGATGAATAGATGCTTGGATTTTTCTATATTCTTCTTCATCTGGATAAGTTTGTTCAAGAGAGGTTCTATTAACCCTGAATGAGGAAATGGCTTAACCCATGGAATTTCTCCAAAATGGAGCATCCAAGCCATACTCAGGTGCAGCAGGATTATCAGTATGACATTCCATATGCAGATGAAAAGAAGTATCATCCATAGGAGGCTGTTGAGCAAAGGGATTAATATAAGAAGTGAATTGGTCTCCACTTTCTATAACTATATTTTCTTCCTCATAGGAACTAGTTGCAAAACCTTGGTCGATGGCTTCCATTGGAATTTATCCCATAACAGGACAAAAATCGGGTGTCAAGCCCTGATTCTTTCTGGATCATCTCAACCGAAACTCATCCAGATTGGTATTAGTTACTAAACTAACCTAGGGTCTCAAAACTAAGAAAAAACACACAAAATTTTCTCCTACTTAAGATACAGGCCAACAAGCAAACTTAAATGTTAGGCTGAGCTCAAATAATCGGTTTCTCACCAAGATTGTCAAGCAAGTGCAACTCACGATATACCACAAGAGTATGTGCCTAGTAATCTCCCCAAATTATGTTTTCGGTGTATTGCTCCAAACAAGATGACCAAAGGGTGTTTCTCAGATGGACAAGGTATCCTAGCGGGGTCTCCCGATATACCCAAGGTACGTGGGAGCTCAAATCGGTAGTAGTGATGTCTAATGCACAACCATTCACAAGGGGCCTTCTGATATATGAATGAGTACATGAAGTACCTTTCTATATACCTCAAGGGTACGTGAAAGTTTGTTCGATATACCGATGGTACGTGGAAGAACCGTGCGATTCCTAGGTTGTAGTGTGGACAAAGTAACGAAAGTTCCTACGTTTTACGATGCCCGAACACGTCTCTAAACTATCACTCAAATTTATATACAATTTTATACCTATAACTACCATTAATTTTAAAGTGAACGATTAGGTGAATACATGGAATTTCAACAGAAAAGTAAAATCATGCAGATATGAAATGCAAGTTCATTCACTTTACCATTTAACTTATGCCTAATTATGGGAAGGAGAGAGAATATTTTTCTTTTCAATTTTACTTTGAAACCAAAAATTTCCCAAACAACTATACTAAACAATTCTTTTCCGAGAAAACAAGCAAACAACAATTCTTCAAATCAAATATTTTGAAAGCAAGAAGATGGGGTAAGATCTCTTTTTTAAGAAGAACGACAAGAAGCACACAAAGGCATATTCGATAGTTTTTCAAATTTTCTATTAAACCAAAAAGATCTAATTTAAAACTACTAATATTTTTTCTTTTGATGAGATGACAATATGAAATAAAGGGAATAAAAATGGAGATCTGAAAGCTTATGAGGCTAATCAGAGGTCCAACAATTCATCCTCAAACAACAATATAGATGAATCTCAACCAACAAAAAAAAAAATTCAGAGTAAAAAGAAGTCCTTCGCTATCTTATTGAAAAAATGGAAACAAACAAACCAATCAAACAAGTCTTTATTTTCAATATTATCCAATAGCACGCAGAGATCTATTTGAGCTAAAGCTTCCAAGCACTCCTTTCAAAATAACCAAACTTACAAGCAGTAACAATGATGAACCTAACCTAGCCTTTTGATTCTAACAAAGAAGCATTTACCACATCAAAAATTTCAGATTTGAAACACTTAGGTATTTGCAAACAAGTTTGGACAATGCCAATTAAAGACAAGAAATTCAAAAACCCAAAAAATTTCTTTACAAAATTTTGAAAACTAGAGGTCTGGAGAAAACCTACCTGGCACCGCTTCCAGAGGGTTGTTGACAAAGCGGTTCTGAGGAGGCACCGCTTCCTGCTAACTGCTTACAAGCGGTGGCACCACTTCTTGCTATCTATGCGATGGTGGAACCTCTTATTTACCACTGCACATCCATGGTTCCCCGTAAATATCTAAAACACAACAAAGAAGGAAAAACAAAGTTGAATCTTTGGCAAACTAGCATCAAAAGTGATGAATTAGCAGTAATAAAGAGCATAGAAATTCAGGATGACTCAGATATGAATAGATCTGATGATATCAAACCAAAACCTAACTAGGTCAAATGGGAGATCTGACTGGAATGATGAAAAAGTTGGAGCTCGGATTTGGACAAGTGTTCGAAGACTAAGGAAGATCATATCTGCTGAATCTCTTCCCCAGTATGGTCGTTAGATTTTTTGTTAGGAATTTCACACCTTCTATGGATTGAAGTTGTTCCTCTGGTCTGAATGGTTCAGATCCAAAACAAATAATTCACAACAAGGCTGGAAGACTTCTCCTAGAAGCTATAGATACCTGGAATACAATATTTGATGGAATAATGTGGCTCTTCACCTATGGTGAAAGATCTCCAAGAAAATACCTGCATAAACACATCAAACACAAAAGATAAAAAGTACCAGAACATTATCTAGATATCTATATCGGTGACTAAGGAATCTAATAATAAACATGCAAAACTATACATAACATGTATATGGGAAAGGAACCAACTTTGCATTGATAAATAATGAAGGAGTTTACAACATGTGCCTTAGTGTTGATGCAGTCCTCCACAAAACCGATGTCTTGTCCCCAATAGTTCCAACTTGCTCCTCTATGCTCACTCTAATGGATCAGGCCAGAATTTCAAAATGGCAACATTACTTTGCTCTCTCCTCAACCATGGGGTATGAGCCTATTTTTATAGGCCTCAAATGGATAGAGATGGTTGATATTTTGGTGGGTGAGGCAGATAGGAGATCCCCAAAGGATGGATCTCGAGCTCAACTGACCCAGGTGAATAGGGATAAGGCCTGCCATGAAGCTTTTGATATAGAAGCTCCGTGAAGTCTCTCTTTTTCACTTTTTACCAAGGGCACTGCTCCCATTCCTTGATGACAGAGCGGTGCTAGGGCATAACCGCTCTTCAAACAAAGAGTAAAGGAGGTGCCATCGCCTATCTTCAACACAACTCAGGCGGTGCTAAAGAAGGTACCGCTCCTAGGCTTAAGGGTAGAAGCGGTGCTTGGTTTTTATATGCAAGTTTGACATCTGGATCAATGTTTTCACTTCAAGATTTGGGAATGAGGGAAAACATGGCTATTTACGATCTTATCACATGTTGATGATGATATTTGGGTGTAACAGATCACTTTGTGTCTTTCCCTTACCTTTCGTACCACCACACAACATATACCACCACACAACACATACCACCTTCACTCCGTACACCCCTATTCACCTTAGATTAGTGATACAACATTCTTACATCACCACTTCTTGAATTAATTCTTAGGGGATTGCATTACTGATCTTGATGGCGCCCATCTAGATACTATTGATGAATTAAGAAAGCAAGCTATATTTTCCAAGAGATTGATGAATTGATTCCCATTAAACATTGCTATAATATGCCCATCCAAACAACATTGCTAGGATATCCCTACTTACCTTTTAGTGCTACCAACATATTTACCCACCTATAGAACTTACCATACTTACTTATCAACTATCAGCCAGGAATACTTTGTAGCATAAGCATGATATTAACCCCTACCTTCCCTTGTTACCAAACAACCTACCCACCAGAATAACTAGACCTTCCCTATACACTCTCTGAATGAATGTGCTTTGTGGGGACTGCTAGAGACTTACCAGCCAGGACGATCCAATCTTACCTTGAATTTCTTACTTCCCACCACACTTACCACTACACCACATGATGGATAAACTCATTAAACCTCACACGCCTTAGATTATCGATACAACATATTAACAAGAGTTCCAATAGAGAGATTAGTGGTGCACCATTGTCAACTACACTCACTGCTTACATATTCTTAGTTTGGGTACCACTAGTGCTATTTAACCTTTACTAGCACTACCCTTCCGTTTACCTTTACTTTTATCTACTACCCATATGCCTTTAACTACCCACTTACTCACCTAACCATCCCCAACATTCACATTGTATCAGCGTTTGATAACACTTATTTATGACATATTCTTACTTCGATACCACTATGATTGTAGTGGAAATTAATCAAAATATGCTTCTAAGTAATGAAAACTAGTATCATGTAACTAGAGAAATAGAGAGGAAATCAAAGTGTAATTACATATATAATGAATGACTGGAAGAACTTAGCAATAGGAAGATCCCACTGGTTGGCGAGGTTCGATATTGTCTCCAAATGTGGAGAAATGTTTCTCCCCTCCTTATGTTCCAATCAATCGAAGTTCCCAAGGAAAAGATTTGTCTAGAAGTAAGTGAACCAATCCATCTCACGCATAAGGAAAATTATAATCCCTTATCCATCCTGACGATTGAGGATCACCAAATCATTAATTTCCTTGTTCCCTCGAATAAATGGAAGCATCAAGGGGAATATATCTAATGAACTTGAACTATCAGGTTCACCTTGATCTTAATGGGCTTGATCGGTAACAACATTAACCAAATGAATGGCTATGGGTCCAACCTATCCAATAAGCGATGGATGACTAGTCTATAGTTCTGAGGATGAACACCTTGTCATGTATTTTATTTAGTTTTATCAGTCAAGAGGCAAGTTTTGGTAACAGATTTAACCATATTATTTCTTAGTAACAGCTTCACCAAGACATAGATTGGGTTAGACCATTTGGATGATACACCATAGATCATGTTAGACCAATTTAAAGTGCCTTATTCTACTTTATGTTTCGGTAACAGCTTTTACCATACCAATTTCTATGGATGATGACCAGCCTAAAAACTAGCAATAGAAGCAACACGATACAAGGTTCAACCAGCTCCCAGTTAGTCCTAGTACAAGTATAGGTAACTAGCTTCACCTTTTTCTTTTCCTTATCCTTTGGCTTGATAAGCTTCACTTTGTTATTCTTCATGGGCATAGCTTCTTCACCTCACCCCGCTTCTGCTTCCACTTGGTGGGATTCTCTTGGCTATTTTCATTTCCTCTTCCATTAGCTATTATTTAACGATCTATTGTTTAAGTATTCCTCATACATGTTTCAAGCTTGAACAACTTCCAGCACACGAACTAGAACGAGGCAAGGATGCTAGAGAAATAGAATGATGAGGTGCGGTTCAAATATGAACACCTTAGGCACTCTAGCTAGCGAGAGAGAAAGTCTCCCAGGTTCAGCTAGCTCGGTTTAAGTCTATGTATCAGTACCAATCACTAGCTCTAGATTTACCTTTTCTTATCTAGATTTACCTTTTCTTTTGGATGGAGAAGCTAAATCTAGATCTTCTCTTTATTCGTAAAAGCTTCAACCTACCTTAACTATAGCTTGATCGGGATGATAACCGGCCCATTAGTAGCATGAGGTCAGGTTCACATATTATCATCTCATTAACTAGAATGAGGTTAGGATCTGGCCCAACAACAATCACGAGGTTTGGTTTACAGATGATCAACCCATATAACATTAGTAAGCACTAGGGGATATAATCCCAGCCATAGAAGTATGATACAAAGGTAGAATCCCATAAGTGCTAGGGCGCATACATATGACCACAACTATCTATCGAAGCGATAGAGATTATAATCTCATGAACTAGCTTAGGGGGTTATCCCATGAATGAGCATAAGTAAGTATGTCTACATTTGTGCTTTATATAAGTTTGCATGTGTTTAATAGCTTAAGTATTAAATGGCTTCATTATTTTGTACATGTAGCTCTATATCGACCACAAGCATGGACAGGAGCTATTATGAGCGACCACCAATAATAGAGGAAGCAATCAATCAATGTATCTAGACGACATCGAACTCTTATCGTACAGGTTCATATGTTTATTAAGTGCCACCTAAATATGGGATAGGGATAAAGAGCGAACACCCAAATGTACAGGTGTAGTAGGTGATCCCAAGCTTAATATAGTAAATCTAACTGTACAAAGGTATACTTAGCTGCCTATAACTCTAGAAACTAGGATGAGGTGTGGGTCAAAGTACTTATACTTGATCTCCTCGCTTGGACCGAGGGAGATTATTTAGGGCACATTACTTTCTAGATTATTTAGGGCACGTTACTTTCTATAAGTGAGATTCTCTAAGGGAGAATGTTTCTTCCATGTTTAGGTGAGACTAATAAGAGTAGTACATGTCTATAAGGCTACTGGAACAAAGATGTACATGAGCTATTAAGAGTCGACACCAAGGTACTAGCTTTGCAAGTTGAACTAAGTGAGCGTAAGTATGCATAATGAATTTTTAACAAATATTTTTTTAGTGGCCACAAAGATGTACACTATTTCTTAGACTTGAATTATCTTCTAGAAATAAATTATATACTTGTTTTAGTATAACCTAAAGATAGTACGAGCTCTTTATTCAGGTTTAGGAGCGGAAACCTCTCCTATAGAAACTTGTTGTAATGAAACCAACAACAAACAAAAGCATAAATGGAGGGGGCTCTAAAGTATCTGGCAACAATATTGTTCCTATTCTATCTAGGTCAGTAACTAATAACACTAATTTCCAGGTGGCTACTTACCAGCCAATAATTATAGAAATTTCTGCCTTAGTGGACCAAATTATGGTACAAGCTCTCTTTATTAAGGATTCATCACCTATTACTTGCAAGATTCTATTATGTGGTCGTCACCTCTACTTGCAGCAAGAGGAGGTCGTACGAGGAATCATTCAGAAAAAGGATTTTCAAGGCCATTATTTATATAACAGAATGCATGCAAGTGTTCTTTCAGGTAGGCCTAATAGATACCTTAGCTACGTAAATAAGTTCATATTGATGATGGATAATGTTTTCCTTAATCATCGATATGATACTCACAAAATGTAGCTTCGTTGTTCATCCTAGTAAGGGTGGCCTTCCTTCCTTGTGTCAGACGAGCCCTATGCCCTTCATTTATAAGTTGGATCTATACTTCCCCATTATTAGCTAGGAAATATGGTCAATTTACTGGTAAAAAGGTGGCCTTCCTTCATTCATTTATAAGTTGGCTCTATCCTTTTCCTGTTACTATGAAACTAGGAAGAATTGGTTGGGAAGGATGGTATTTTCACTAGTTAGAAGGTGGCCTTACTTTATACACCTTACTTTATACGCTGGCTCTCTCACCCAATCATTGCTATATTGTCTCAGGGCATGTGATCCATAAGGGTTCGCCCATCGGCAAGCACTAACAACTGATGAAAAATATTGATTAAACCACCTATTTGTGTCGGCCTTAAAACCTTGGGATTCAGGGTCGATCCAATGACTCTACCCGACGCTGCATGGGATTCTCATAATTTGGTCATCAACTGGACTGGTGAATTTCATTTCAATCCATTCCCCACCCAACTATACAATAACCAAACCAAACTATTTTTTCTTTGGGGATACCCTTCATGAGTTACGAACAACAAAAGTAAAGATTAGCCAACATAACTCCAACATGGTGACTTGGGCACCACCTAAAGAAAAGTGGATGAAATTGAACTTTGACAGTATAGGTCGCTCCCACCTATGTATCTGCATAGGCATAAAATTTATATGGAGGGGATCCAGTTGTAAAACTGATGCCTCTCCAACATATTGTTAAATTAGTTAAACTACTAGGTCCACAAATGGAACTACTATCCCTTCCTCGTCCCTGCTAATTGTGCTCAAACTGATGCCTTCACATATGTGGTTGTTCGCTCGGATTGTGATTTACCTAGCTGGTCAAGTGGCTATTACTATGATGCCTCTATTGTGGGGTATACTGCTATTAGCACTCAAACAAACTCTGCTATTGATGGATCGTTTACTAACACTACCTCAACTTTACCTGTTAATGAAGTTGCTTCTCTAGTTGCTGCTAATAGTGCTTCTTCAACTTCTTGTTCCAACTTAACTATCGAATTTTAAACAATGCATCTGTTTATATTGCATCGTATATAGAGCTAGATGTACAAGCTACCATATTCATGGATGTCATATCATTATGGTCAGAATCGATTTCTCTCTATGGAATTCGATGCTCCATTATTGTTGAACCAAGTGCTTACATTTATCATGTCTCTTAACTCTTCTAGTAGCTACTCCAATAATCCAGTTAACCAATCAATCAATAATAAATTCAAGAATAAAGAGATAAATATGAATCCAATTCCCTCGGTACTATGGTCCCTCGTTGGTCGGTCGTAGTTTGAGTACGACTAGACTAGCTAGTGGCATCTCATTTTATGTATAACCTCTGTAGTAAGGCTTTCACCCTAGCTACATGCAAGAACAACTACCTTCCGTCTATAGGATGGAAGGATAGGGTTCATGTGGGTGAAATGAAACCCTACAAAGAACTGTTGCCTTTGAGACATGAAACCCTGCAGGAAACTTGTTAGAAAAATAAGAGATAGATACAGGAAATCAGAGGAGAACCTACATCAAACTATTAGAACATAAACCTACAAACAAAATAAGCCATAAAAGTAAACTATTGACGGAAATAAATGGTTATACCTTCATCCCCTTTTGTGGAAATGGGCCACCATGCCCTAGCCTTGGAAGCACCTCTCTATGGGATGGAGTCTTGGCTTATGGAGCTATGGAGGAGAGGGGATGAATGAATTGAGAGGAAAAGGGTCTCAAGGCACTCACATGGCCATCATAACTATAGGGAGAGAAGGAGTGTTTTGAGAGTGACCCCCACCCCTCTTTTTATAGTTTTTTCTAGAGATTTTAGGGTTTTAAGCCATTGGTCAGGGATTTAGCCACTTTTTGGGGATTTAAGCCCCTTTCACAGAATTCTTAGCTCCTTTGGGGGTTTTAAGCTCCTTGAGGGTTTTTAGCCCCTATGAGAGCTATTTTGGCTCTTTTTAGGGGTTTTTAAGCCCTTTTTTATGTTTTTTGAGCCTTTGCAAGGGTGTGGGGGTCAAATGAGGGTAGTGAAATAGATGTCTTTGGGTGGTGTAGGTAATGTAGAGCTCATCAAGGGATTTTTTGGGTTAATAGATTGCCCCCTAATGTGTGAGGGCAGGAGCTCATTGTATGGCCGACGGACATCATAGGATTNGGTGGCTTTTGGTTTTTGTATTAATATGGTTCCCATCAATGGGTGAGATACAAATAATGTGTGACATGTATATGGACGAGGAGGGAATCCCCATGCTCGTAACGATGTCAAAAGAATAATGTGTTCTAATCTCTAAAATGCAAGAGTCGATCATGTACAACTGTTGTTACATAGTGGTTGCCTCAATAAGAGGCTGAATACAATACTGGTCTGAAGAACTACTACATTGGACCCATGGCATTCTCATGGAATGCTATATCTTCATGATTGATGGTCTACTGGATCTAGAATGGTACATAGTTTATTGACGAAGAGTCAGGGTCTATATGGTACAAATATGCTGCATCAATCATAAATCTATATAGAAGCACTGTTGGGGATTCTGAACACTGTCTCCAATGCAACCTAGAAATCATAAGGGACATGAACTTGTTTGGGTCCCTCAATAGACTCATCCATGTGCTAGATTCAGGTGATATCTAGGGGCTTCGACCAAATATTGCACATACCAATACCCTGTACGAATCTCAATGTTGCAATGATGTAGCTGGTTTCGAGCATGTGAGAAACAAGCATCCCGAGAGGCATTAAGGACTCCTCTAAAGTGGTCCAAATAACTCATCAATGAGGTTAATGAAACTAGGATACAAGGACCTCTAGGTCTATCCTATGGAATATATGTGTTGATGTCAACAAAGGGAGACCTGCAACTGGTCAAGGCAATGGTGTTTCCTTGACCAGAAGCGCAAGGGAGATAACCGAAATATGTGAGACAATCTGAGGACTGGCCCACTGAATGGTGGGGGGGGTGGAATAGGGGAAGAGGGAGTATAGTGGACTCAAACTTACTTTGTTCAGAGCATGACAGCAGGGTAGACCAGGTAGCAAATGAAACTGACTCATGGGAAAAGAAGCATAGCTGTAATACCGAGGATGTAGCTGCAGATGGGAAATACTTGGGGGAGGTAGACACTTTTGGTATTGATGGGATCCAAGGAAGACACATAGAAGAATACTCTGAATAAAGGTGACCCAAAGTGGGAATGTATCTGAACTGTTATATGTGGGGTGGTGTCTAAAGACACCATTGTGGTACTATCTCGTGGATTTTTAGCGATCCCAAGAAAGTAAATGCTCGATGGTGCTTTCAATTTTAGAGAGTCTGAAAGCATGAAGAAGACTCCATTGGGGTCTATTTTTCATTGATAGTCTCTTGTGCCCGAAAAATGTTAAAAGTGTACATAAGAGAGCTCTCACATCCTTTAGGGGATGAGAGACATCCTTACTGTTGGTGGTCCAATCAGGCTGGAAAAGGTTAAACCTATACTGACTGGACAACTGTCATTCAGATACTTTTACAAGCATGAACAAGACCAAGTTTGGTTGATGGTATTTTCTTGATGAGAAGGCTAGAAAAGAGCTTAACGAAAACCCATGGTGAGCTTTTTCGTAAAGTTTGGCCCCTCTTCCTGAGAAAGCATAAAAAGGATGTAGAGGTGAACGATCTTGGCTTGAAGTGGTCCTTTTTAGATGGTATTCTACATAGTCTAGAAAAGGATATAAATGGGACGATGTAGACTCTCGTTCTTATACTTTAACGAGCGAGAAAGGAAGTGCCTAGGATAAGTAATATTTTCATTCTTTTAGGAGTCAGAAAAGAGATTAACGAAAACTCTGGTATGGTCAACCGATTGAGGGGGCACTGATTGTGCCTCTATGTCAAGACAATGGATAGTGGTCCAAAGGTCATCCATGAAGTATGGATGGATCAGGTGGCTCTTGAACATACCAATACATGCACGGGATAGATTGCAGTAGAGGCACACAAGTCGGAGTGGCAGTGGCATGCAAACCGAGGTGGCTCTCGAACAGAGGTTAGGAGAGTCTTGTGTGAGTTGTGGTGGAAGGACTAGACTACATATGATGTGAGTGCAAGTCTAGAGGCAGTTATTTGCCAAATGCATGCAAAATAAATGATCCACCCTTTGGGTGGTGGTTCAGGGATCCACGTAGGGTGCATTGGATGGATTTGGCAGTTTTATACTGAAATAGTAAAATGGTGTGCCTTTTAGGAGATATTTCGGGGTCCTACGTCAGTTTTGGTAGGCAGGTGTGATGCAAGTACAGGTCTGGAGATGCTTACATCACAATGTGGTATGTAAACTGAGGTAAATCTCAGGAATTGGTCCCAAAAAATAATTATTAAACATGAGACTATGGTCTCACTAAAATATAGAGGAGGGAATTCTGAAACCACTGGTGCAAACAGCATCCCAAATGGACTTTGTATGGCCTGGTCTAACAGCTAATGGTGCTTCCCCTAGTGTAGTGATGCATAGGGAAAAACTAGACCAAATGGGTGCCTATGGGTATGGAGCTAGCTCAACATACAATGTGTGATTCCCATGGTGGTACAAAAATCGACGTGACTCCGGGTAATGGCCGAAGGAATCAAAGTGGAGGGAGGCAGTCTAAAGGTCGTTTCTTGCCCTGGGAGCATTGTGCAACCGGGGAGATATGGAGAGGACTAGACCCCCATGATAGGTCTAGGGACCTAAGGGTATTCTAGCAGGGTGGCAGCTAGATCATACATGTGACATACTATGTGCATGTGTAGATGTGGTACCATACCCTCCAGTGGGCTATCCTTACGTGTAGAACTATTACTTGAGGGGGTCACCGACTTGTGGTAAAAGTGATGCAAAAAAGAAAAAGAAAAAACTACACTATAAGTAACTCATAATGGTTGTATCATGAATAGACTCTCTTGAGGTGGAGCCTGTTGCAAGGATTCCTCAAGAGGCGACTATCTGAGTCAGTGAAGAGGTATTCCCCCTTGCAGAGACGAAGGTCATTGGCAAGGCGGGGTGACAGAATCTGGTCTTTTATGGGAAGAACTGATTCCACACTATGGTTTAAAGGGAATGGGGTAAAACCGGAGGCGGTCTTATAGATCTCTTCATCATTGCGTAATTGGTGCCAGGGTAGATAAGGTGGATCTTCCACGGTCGATGAGACAGAAGGGTGACTGGTGCTAGCAATCATGTAAATGGTATTGGTTGTGGTTTTGGTGGCCTTGACCCCAGTCTCTGTTGGAGAAAGAGGGGCATGCCTGGAGATGGGAGGAGTATTTGATGGACCCCAAGGTAGGTGCAACATCATCTCAATTGGCTGAACAGGAGTCAACACATCGGGGGGCCTTAGAGGTAGGGTAGGTGGTTCACAGTACCACGTAAGAACTCCCAGTGTGAAATCCTATAGATTGTGGGTTTCCAAGACAGACTTACTCACAAACTCGGATGGTAGGAAAAGGAAAAGGATTCTATTGAGTGGGAATGAACCCCTGTAACCAGGAATATTTCACCTTCTGTGGACAGAAGCTATTCCTCTGCTCTGAATGGTTTAGATCCAGAACAAATGAGTGAACGACAAAGGATGAAGAACTTCCCTAGATGTCGTAGACACCTGGAATGTTTCTTTGATAGTGAACCTATGTACCTGCAAACAGATCAAACACATAAACACATCAAACCTACCAAAAAATCATCTACTTATCCATGTTAGTGACTAAGGAATCTAACAACATGTACATGTGAAATTGACAAACAGAGTAGGTTTCCACTCTAAGTGTTGCAATTTAAGGGAAAACATGGAAGTTAAAGGTCTTATCACATGGTGGTAACAAGATTTGGGTATAATAGAATTCCCCCCAAAGTATGAGGCTTAGAGGGATACGATGAGTGAGAGATTTGAGAGAACAAGTTGTCACTTTGAGGTGAAAATGTCAGCTCGATCGGAGCATGTCATCAAGTAGGCATCTGTAGTACATCAATATTTTTGACTCATAGACACAAGTAACCAACTCATGGCTGCAGACCAATACAAGGCAGATCCATGAGAGGAATAAACAAGCATGGCTACTAGAATACAGCGTAGATCCATTTGATAGAGGACTCAAACTTGGACATAGCTACCATACCTACAACGTAGATCTATGTCATACAAACACAAATTTGAGCCTAGCCATGACCATACAAATGTGGATCCATGCTAGATATACAAAACTCCATCGCAACCTAGGGAAAGCAATGAGCACTAAACAAATACCCAGGGTATTCATCTCGTCTTCCACAAAGTACGATTCTATCCATGTGATTAAAATGATATGAAGTCGAAGATGGTAGAAACCACTTGATTACAGGCCAATGACGTGAACCATTAACAAGTGCGAGGGAGATCACCATTGATGTCAATGATTCCCAAGGTACCCTAGTACAATATACCGAGTGTGAATAGATGTCCTGATGTCAAACACCTAGTCGATTCTATTGTTCAAAGGTCAATGATGTGAACCTATTTCAAGAGCGAGAGAATCTGTCATTAAGGCATACAGATCTCAAGGTACTAAGTTTTTGTTTCTAAGACTATTTCCTGGATAATGAGCTGATGTCGACGGGAATAGTCTCGTCAAAGGAGGGCCATGATGAGTCCCACATAGAAGACATGAAACTCAAAACATAGTTATGGAATGATGTGAATGTAGTAACAACAAGACTGACTCAAAAGTACTGACACAGAGACTATTTTGACTGCAGAGGTAAACTTCTTCAACTTCCCTTTGAACATCAGGCGGCACGACACAAGACTTGGAAGAATGACTAAATGGGACAAACTGACAATGCGACAGTGGACAATGCATTCTTTTGAAAGACTCAAAGGAGTGACATGACTCATGAAAGTGGATCATCATGGAGATCAGTTGAATACCCAATTGACTGACATGATATGCAGACAAGTGCCATGTTCAAAGGTAACGACAAACTACTGCCATTTGCAAAAATGATTCCCTTCCCATTTTCCCCATCATGATTAATGAGTGCCTCTTTTCAGTTTTACGAGTTCAAAGAGGGTAACAAAAACTTGGTATAGCTTGTTTGAAGACAAGTCCAAACTCATATGTTTTACGAACCTGAGAGAGGAGGGGTTAGTTCCCAAAAACGAGTCTCTCAATGTTTAATTTAACGATTCCAATGAAAGACAACTTCGTATCGTTCATGTTTAGAGAGTTTGAACGGCTATGGAAGAAGACTCCAAAGGGTCCTTTTTCGTATGATTTAGTCCCTAAGGCCCGAAAAAGTGTAAAATAATACCTTAGGGAACTCTTCTAGTCATGATTGGCTGGAGTGTTCCTTTTTTGTAAATAGTCTATCCGAACCAAAAAAGAGATAACCTACCATTGGAGAGACGACTCTTCAAATATTTTAACGAGCATGAAGAAGACAAGATCGCTCGATAATCTTTTCATATTTAGGGAGCCCGAAAAGTGTTTAAAGAAGACTCCATTAGGTCTCTTTTCAAAATGAGATATTTTATGAACCTGAAAAGAATCAGAAACGGACTCGGACCTTTGATACTAAGTTTTGAGAGCGTGACCAAAGTATCGCAACAAACGCTCAACAACTTTTTCCGTTTTATAGTAGTACAAAAAAGTCAAAAAATGAACTCCCAAAACTTTACTGCTACTATTCTTCTATCCTGCAACAACTCAAAAACAAATGTTAAATGTGCCAATAACTAACATTAAAGGGTTACGACTAATAGATTTTGAATAATAATAATTTAAAAACAAAAATATAGCATGTCAAACCCAAAAATGTGTATAAAAGTCATGTAAATAGTAAAACTCAAATAATTTTACTATTTACCCATAGTGGAGAGCATTTGGAGCACTTTCCTAGCCAGATCTTTAGTTGCTGATATCAGGAGTTTTGACTGTCGGATTTGAGCGTCGCCAGTTCCAGGTAATAGCCTAGACCCTACTCTTTCATTCTATAGCTTCAATTTTGATTTTTAATGGTGTTTTGGGCTTGTATGGCAAGCCCTAAAATCATGGGAGCGGGTACCTCTCTTATCCCTTACGGGATATGCAGTACCTCACTAGAACCGCGCCTAAAACAAAGTGCACAGACGGTACCACTACCTGTCTTCAACGGAGCACAGGCGGTGCCGGTCATGAAGATGTAAAAATAATCACACAAGCAAAACTAGTTCATTTCATTTGATTTAAATGATTAAGAATGATTCTAATGAGTCTTGTGGTTGTTTTTGGCATGTTCTTGCTGATAAAAAATGGTGATATGGAAAGAAAGACAGCATGATAATGATGACGCCTTCACCAAAAGGAATGCAGGTTGCATATCTCATTAAGAGACTATGGACTCCTAAAATTCTTTCAAACTCCCAATATGGTATCACACGAGAGATTGATAGAGCACATACTCTGGATGTGGAATCCGGAGCAACAATACTTTGAGGTTGGTGCTCACATTTTGATAGTGGAGGTAGAAGACATCTACTTCTTGACTGGAATTTAGAGACATGGTGCTCCCATATCACTCACAGGTTCCCGTGGAGGGGATATTACCACACAAGAGTTGATAGACCGTCACTGTATTCTAGGGACAAGGACATCAGGGAAGAAAATCCCCATAAAAGCAGTGATGGATGGACCTCTATGGAATTTATTTTTTATCATGCAGAGAGTGGTGGGAAGGAAGGCAGTGCACCAGAATTCTAGAGCACATATGCTTTAAGTGATAGAGGCCATGGCGCCTACAATATTCAACTAGGCGGAAGCCTAGTTGAAGAGACCCCATGAGAGGGTGCCACAGATGAGACCCCATGTGGTCTTTACAGAGCTGAGAGCACGGGACCCTCGCATGCAGAGGTGGGTCTGGATTATGGCTCGTACTGGAGTAGGCAGGGAGAAGGTGAAGTTTGGTGACCCGTTCTTCTGATGGCTAAGAGATCAGATCCTCATGGTGGAGGATTATGCATATGCGGGTACATACTTCAGTGGAGACCCTGACCCACTGCTCCCACCTGGTGGACAATGGGGTGACATCGGTAAGAAGCAAAAAACCCTAAAATGTACATATTCTTTTTATGTTTTTAATGTTTTATATTGTTTATGTTAAGTAACAAGACTTGAATATCTTCATGTAGACGTTGGAGCATGTCATGTCCCCAACCCTGAAATCGGCGAGGAGGACGCGACCAACACACCACAAGAACCGGGCAACAGCCCCATGAACATGGACAAGCAACAATGCTGGTATTAAATTTCTTAAACATACATAGCAGGATGCATGATCCATCATACAAAGATGCATAAAACATCAACATACAACAAAAGCAAACACACATACAACTCCAGCATTCATATGTTCATCATTTCTCATGAAATAGTAGATACAATAGTAGAGGTGAAACAATCAGAAGCACTTATCTCTTTGATGAAGAACTCGCCCCGCAACCGGCTACATCGCTACAACATTCCACCCAACCATAGGCCAGCGTGCTCATCAATCTCTTAGCAACACTGCCACCCCCGAGCTGGGCATGATTCCTCTAAGGATAGGGGTCAAGGCAGGCTTACACATAGCCAGGGGACACAATCAGCCATACCAACACCGTTGGGTTTACCAGGCCTTCCAGAATCGGCCAAGCCAACACAGTCCGAAGACCAGCCACTGCACACCCGCAGCATAAAAATCCCTTCACGGTCCTATGAAGAAGGAAAGGACAACCAAGGATAATCCCAAACAAAAGATGAGCACAACTCAAGTCCACCAGACAACACAGAGTTGTTCTTGGCCCTAACGTGGTCAAATAAACTTAGCAACAACACCCAAACCAGGGTATATCAGTAGCCCAAACTCACAATGAATGATGGAAACAATCCACAACTCCAAAACAAGGAAAATTCAGCCAACAGCACACACAATTCCCGAATGTAACGGCTGGGCAACATCACATAGTCCACAAAATAGAGGAGAGGCCAACTCCCAGCGTGGACAGAGGAAAGCTCAACCTACGGATTAGAAATCCACAGTGGTCCAAAACGAAATTGGACACCACAGCCAACAAAACACGCAGGGAAGACAAAATCCCCAGAACGCAATCAGTGAGCACGACTCACGACATGGGAAACAACTCCAACGGTCTGTGCATGAGGAAAACTTGCACCCAACAGAAAAACACAAGGGAAAACATACCCGATTCCACTTTGTGGAAGGACGTGCATGATCATCGATCAGCAGCTCCTCTCATGGCTACGTGAGTTCTAGCAGAACAACCTCCTGTGCGTGAGGAAACACAGACTCGACCTCTGCATAAGGATCCCCCGAACAGAGATTGCACACCCTCCTCACTCAACCCATGCGTGAGGAGATGGACCAACAGTAAACCGACCAGCGCATGAGGGAACTGAGTCGACCTCTTGCTGTGTGCGTCCCTTTGTTGGGAGTGAACCGGCATAAGGAATCCGAACCTCCTCTGCGCGTGGATGAACAGCAGAACGTGAGGAACCAACAAACCATGGCGAGAATGGAGTCATGGGAGAGTGGAGTGAAGGCAGTCGTGGGTGGAGTGGGCACGTGGGAAAGGGACTGACAGTCCTGCCACCCCACTCCCAAAGACAATAACTGCCCCAACCACTAGTAGCCATTCCCAAAGAAGGTGGTTGGATAAAACAATAAAGAGGTTGAAGAGGTTGGATGAGACAAGGAAGGTGAAAAAACAACAAGGGGGCAACACATGGGTTTTTCCCCCATAAACCAAGGTTTGACATCCCCCACACCCTTATCCTTTGGAACCATGCCCTTTTCATTCAACGTTGCACTGCCATAGTTGGTTGTGGTTTATTTTAATTGATGTGTGTGTTTACATGATGCCAACCATAATGTGTCGGATAGCACGATATACCATCGGCAACTATCCCCATTGCTAAAACATACACAACCAAATCAATGGTGGGGATTTTGCCTTTAGCTCCTCACCACGATTAATTACATTATATACATCATGCAAACGGGGTCAAGACCGGGGATGTTGCATTCCCCTCCCCCTTGGAATAACACCGTCCTCGGTGTTCCATTACCTATATACAATACATATACAATTGCACATCAACATTTCAAAATTTTGCAGATATGTCCCACATTCAATCATCTACTTTGAACGCTCAAGACCAAGCCCTTCGGCTTCCATGGACTTCTCCTGCTGGTTCTCAGCTTCTAGCTGATCCCGAAGCCTAGGAACTTTGTGGCTATTGCCTTCATCATGTTCCCTCATTGGGAAGTCCTGACGTAAATGATGTCCTCCGCATCTCCAGCATCTCACTGGCTGCTTCATCTTTACCTGCTCAATTTCCTTTGAGTCTTCATGCCTGGACCGTTTCCCAATGGGTCGCTTGGACGAATGTCCCATCGCTGATCCACCTTCCTTTCCTTTTCTGATTGCTCCCAGAAGGATTTTCACCTTCTTTTGCAAACCAATAGAGTCTTGCAAAATCTGGTGGTTCATTTCACTCTGCCTTCTCTGTATCTTGAGCATCTCCCCAAGATTTTCTTGGGTCTTGGCAATCATTTGAAGGAGACTTCCAGCTAAGTCCAATAACTTTTGATCTACTTCCATGATCAATGTGCACCACTTGGTTTCGCATTTCTCACCTGTGCAATGCACCATTGAAATTCTATCAGACCAAGCATAATATAGACATTAAAATTAGTCAGTTAATTACCCAATTGGCATGACAGTCCAAGTTTCATCAAGGAAACTTTCATATTTTTCATGCCTTCCCCAACAGGCACATGAACTCATTCATGTCCATTCTTGGGCAGGGAACTAACTATTCCAGCATTCACAAATTTACTTAAGCAAATACACACATTTCATTCTCAATCATACATGCATTCAATAATCCTTTGTTTTCACAATGCATAAACATATATATATATATGTAATCAGAAGGCAAGAGAGAGCAATAAGAGTTTTTCCCTTCTTTGTGTTGTTCCATCCGGGAACCCACATCACCGCAGTGGCTTTTCATGCTCTCAGCCTCTTTCACTTCACCATGAATGCTGGACCAATCTTTCTTGGTCATGACACTTAGTGTCTTCGGTCTATTCCAGACCTCTAAACCATGGAGTCTCTCCACATGGTTTGTCTCCACTGCTAGGAACCTCACGGTCTCACTAGCACCTTTTTCTTTTTCATTGCTGCTCATTCCGAGCTTTCCAAGACAGTCACATGTCCACATGCACCCCTAGGATGCTCTCATGGTCCTCGCTCCCAGCGATACCTATATCCAAACATTGAGTAGATTCACATGCTTAGCTTATTCTCATCGGTTTTATCTCTAAAACAAGAGCTTAAAACATCATAACCAAATCACATACACATGTATATTCATAAGCAAAATAATCCAATACTTATCTGTATTATGCATTTCCTCATTCGTCCACAGGATCCTGCTTCGCTTTGCAAGCCTTGGGATCACCTATGGACTTAGATGTTAGGTCAGCACGTAGGATACCCCACAACATCAAATAATTAATGTCCAGCCAGTACATCCTCATGTAAACTGGGCTTGGAACTTTAACACGACCATTTCTAGGTCTAGGATCTACTATGGATCCCCAGGCATATAACAGCCCAACATACACTTATACCAACATACACTTATATCAACAATACCCTTACTCCAAAACCCCTCACAACAACCATTTACCATTTTACCTTTACCTTTACCTTTAGCCTGTCAACACAAGCAACACAAGAAATACAAGCAAACTCATCAGTGTTATTGCTCAAGAACTGTAATCACATTTCTCATCATTCACTATCAAGTATTGAGACACCAGGAGTGCGTCCACTCCCTAGAGTGTAATCAATATTGAAAACCCCTTTTCATGATCCGACATCAGGAAAAGTGTGCACCCCTTTCCGATGTGTGCCATGTAGGTCCTATTCATACTCAAGCAATCGGTCATAATGGATATTAAATCAAACATGTTCTGCATATGGAATTTAATAGTTAACATGCATATTCATAGCAAGGGTTACAGAACACTTATCCATTTTCCGTCGCAGTATGCCTTTTATATATATCAGGCACAGTCAAGCCATCAAGGAGTTGGGAATGGCTGAATGCTAAGCTAGTGAGCTCATTGCAGAGCTAGGAACACCTACACCAGAACTAGCCTGACTTCTAAGACACCCACACACACCCAGCACAAGGAATCAGTCCTTTCTTTGCTACACAGTCCCTCAGGCCCTGCATTCCCTTCCAGTGCTATCCCGGGGTTGTGGAGAAGAAATTCAGCCCTCTAACTCTGTCTGTGTGGTTTCCAATCACAAGGTTATTAAGCAAACCAAGCCCTCATCCCTGCTTCCCTTTTACATTTCATATCTGCACATGTCTTACCGACATAATTTATACCATCTCACTCATGTTACTACCGAACATGCAGTGCAAATGAGACATTTCCAAAATGTCCAATGGCGTTTCACCCGAAACCCATTTCCAAGGGAAAACCTTCCCATGAATTTTGGCTCTTACAGGTCATCACACATGATCTTCCTGCAGTGTGTATCCCTGACACATTCATCAAATAGCCAAATAGTCAATCATTACCTGATAATACAATCCAAATTGATCGTTCCATAACCAAGCAATGACATTAGCAATCAAATTCAATAAGAATTTGCAATTCTGTCTACTACATAAATTGACTTGTTCAATTGTGGGCTTCTTGTAAGCAGCACTACTATTCCCATTATAATTTTATGCTGACTATCATAACATGAATACCCACTTACCGTGCGTCCCTCCTGACACATCTTATACAAGCCAACAATGATTAGTAGTAGTCAGCAATTCCTTAAATTCAAAATTCACAATTCAAATTTAACAACCAACTATTTTCACAACCATGAGACTCCTCTCATGAAGTTTGGCTCTTTTACATGGTAGATTATGGCATTGGTTAGGGTCTTACCTCTCACTTCCATGATCAAAATAATCTACCTAAAACCTGAGCTTCAATCAACCAAATACAATCTTATGCAAGCCAATAGTGGCTAGTGGTTGTCAGCAATTTCTCAAATCCGAAATTCACAATTCAAATTCCAACAACCTATTATGCATACCAACTATTTTTACAACCATGAGACCCTTCTCATAAATGGTAGATTCTGGCATTGGTCAGGGTCTTACCTCTCAATGCCATGCTTGAAATAATCTACCTGAAACATGAGTTTCAAACATCCAAACACTTGGTAAGTCTGGATGCATATAACCTTTTCATTGCTACAACCATCACTGAAGCATTTTCAGAATTTATAAAATTCAAATACTATCAGATGTTAGTCACATCAATATTACCAAAACTCATTTACTTCATGCAATCATTATCATGCTAACATTGCAAGGTATAGTTACAGCATTCATGTAATTTCAATGAAGTGGTTAGATACTCCTTACTTCACAAGCGCATCTTTCATACCACCTTGCTCTTCCATAGAGCATTTCTGGCAGCCAATTGATCATGACTATCCTACATTCATAGAAACCTCTGAAGTGGTTCCTGAATTGTCATTAATTCATCGTTTCAGCCATTAGTCATTCGTAATATCACATGCATTCATCTCAATGCATTCAACATACCATGGCCTAGCCATGTCCACTTCACACAGGATGCATTACTATAATCAGTATCATCAACATATATAGGTATGACACCTTTCTATATTCCAAGATTCTCATGGTATGAGGTCTCTTACCTTTACCAATCCATGGAATTTGTCACAAGCAAACTCTTACCTACATGGGTCTTACTTACACCCTTGCCATGACCAATTTGGTCGGTCCTTTGCAGGAGATTGCACAATTTGCTCACCAACTTTTATCTTGGACTTGTTGCCTTATCCCTTTCCTCATAGGGTTGCTGGTCACATTCATCAGCTTCCGCAACATATTCATCTGGGTCCATGTCATCGTTGGTTCTCCCCACTAATGCCAACATCAAAGCAATGATTATCATTAGTGGTTCATACATAGTATATAATTTTCAATACTCTTACCAACATGCAATATCATATGCATGCAATACATATCCTCATGCATTTCAAGCATAAACTTAGTAAATGTAGTTATAATCAGCAAGATAGAGTTTTAAGAAAAACTTCCATTTTCAAGTCTTTCATCCTGGCATGGAACTACTCTTCCACATAGCAGATGATTGACTTCATAGTCCTTGCTACCCCTGGGCATGCAATTGTCTAGATTTTTCCATTTGATAGCAGCGGCCATCACTATCACTTTGCTTCTTCATGCTCATATTCTGGTGTCGTACCCTTATTCCCCACTGGATAATCTTTCCAACGCCTATCCACATGCTTCATTCCGACCTCGGATGTGAAAACTACACCACTTCTAAAAATCAAGACTTTCACCAAATCTTTGCATTTTACACACAACTGCATTTGGACTGGGTGCCAACTTCAGCCACCTGTAAATCCACTAAAAGACTACTGAATCTGCTGAGGAATCCCACTTTGAAAACCCAAAATTTCCTTTGTCAAAATTGGGTCTCATATCCACTAATCATTCCGCAGAATCGGCTCTCAAAACCACTAATCGGATCCCCAAATGGCTAAGTTCTTCTGCGGAATCGGCTCCTCTCTTCACTAAATCGTTTTGATGTTTTGGGGGTCGAAACCACTAATCCCTCTATTGTATCGGTGGTGGAAACGACTAAACCGTTCTGATATACATCGACCGTCGGATCCGCTAATCACTAACGTCGACGATCGAAACCTTTAGTCCTTTGGAGGGTTAATCCTTTCTCCAGCCGCAATGGCAGTCGTTCATTCCTCAGCGGGCTCCAATGACCCTACTCATTGGCTGTCGAAAGCTCTAACCTTTCGACGTCTTTGTTTTCAATTTTCCCCCTTCATCGACTCAACTTCCTCCTTTCGTCGGCGAAGAAGTTCCTTCCGCAGCCGCAACGATGGAACATCAAACCTCTATTTCTTCCGATTCTGGCTGCTGCATCGACTACCCAACCTGATCAGCATCGGCGATCTTTTCCCATCGAAAGGTTAGTGACTTTCGCTTCCGCAACGGTGGCCCACCAACTCCATTCTTCTTCCGATTGGAAAACTTATTCTAATCGGATTCGACAGTCCTTTTACATCGGAAGGATAGTGGTTTTGGTTTCCGCAATGGCGGCTCTCAGAACCACTATTTCTTTCGATCGGCAGCTATTTAATTCAAAAAATTTCAACTTCCTTGCAGCGCCGACGGTCCTTCTCGTCGGGAGACTTAGCGCCTTTGGCTTCCGCAACGGCGGAACATGAAACACTATCTCCTTCCGATTGGCGGGATTTTCACTTCGGAAGACTAGTGTCTTTGTCTTCTGCAACGGCGGATGCACCAAGACTTTCTTCTTCCCATGGCCGGCGACCTTCCATACTTAGAAAATTTTTCTAACTTTCTTGTGGCGTCGGCAGTTGGGGAACTTACCCCTCGAACGCCTAACTATTTCTCCATCTGCAACGGTGGCACGCAAAAACCCTATTTTCTTCCGGTGGCAGTCTTTCTTCGTCGGATGACTTAGTGCTCCTGGATGCCGCAACGGCGGGCGCACAAGCACTTTCTTCCTCTAACTGTCAACGATTTCGAGCCTTAAATTTCTTGGTGGTGTCGGTGAATGGAGGACTTACCTATCGGATGCGTAGTTGCTTTGCCATCCGCAACGGCGGACGCCCGATAGACTAAATTCTTCCGACGAACTTCGAATACTTAGGCGATTTTCCAAATTTTCCCTCCGAACATCCTCCGTCGGCCGTGGTTCTACTAGCTCTTCTGCTACAGTGGAAGTCTCTTCCACTAACCCTTCCGCTATGGCGGAAGTTAATTCCGCTAACCCTTTCGCCACAGCGGAAATCAATTCCGCTAAGGGTTTTGACTGAATAGACTGCTCAACACTTAGGCAAATTTTTGAAGTTTGCTGCTGTTCTGCTGGACATAGAAGGTAATTCTACCTTCTGTCACTGCATCCTTCATGGCCAATAGAGGCCCATTGTTGCAACCTTTGCTCTGATACCATACTGTCACGTCCCCAACCCTGAAACCGGCGAGGAAGAAGCGACCAACACACCACAAGAACCAGGAAACAACCCCATGAACATGGACAAGCAACAATGCTGGTATTAAATTTCTTAAACATACATAGCAGGATGCATGATCCATCATACAAAGATGCATAAAACATCAACATACATCGGAAGCAAACACACATACAACTCCAGCATTCATATGTTCATCATTTCTCATGAAATAGCAGATACAATAGCAGAGATGAAACAATCAGAAGCACTTATCTCTTTGATGAAGAACTCGCCCCGTAACCAGCTACGTCGCTACAATGTTCCACCCAACCATAGGCCAGCGTGTTCATCAATCTCTCAGCAACACTGCCACCCCCGAGCTGGGCATGATTCCTCCAAGGATAGCGATCAAGGCAGGCTTACACATAGCTAGGGGACACAATCAGCCATACCAACACCGCTGGGTTTACCAGGCCTTCCACAATCGGCCAAGCCAGCACAGTCCGAAGACCAACCACTACACACCCGCAGCATAACAATCCCTTCACAGTCCTGTGAAGAAGGCAAGGACAACCAGGGATAATCCCAAACAAAAGATGAGCACAGCTCAAGTCCACCAGACAACACAAAGTTGTTCTTGGCCCTAACGTGGCCAAAACAACTCAGCAACAACACCCAAACCAGGGTATATCAGCAGCCCAAACTCACAATGAATGATGGAAACAATCTACAGCTCCAAAAGAAGGAAAACTCAGCCAACAGCACACACAATTCCCCAATGTAACGGCTGGGCAACATCACACAATCCACAAAACAGAGGAGAGGCCAACTCCCAGCGTGGACAGAGGAAAGCTCAACCCACGGATTCGAAATCCACAGTGGTCCAAAACGAAATTGGACACCATAGCCAAAAAAACACGTGGGGAAGACAACAGTCCCAGAACGCAATAAGTGAGCACAACTCACGACATGGGAAACGACTCCAACAGTCTGTGCATGAGGAAAACTTGCACCCAACAGCAAAACACAGGGGAAAACATACCAGATTCCACTCTGTGGAAGGACGTGCATGATCATCGATCAGCAGCTCCTCTCCTGGCTGCGTGAGTTCTAGCAGAACAACCTCCTATGCATGAGGAAACACAGACCCGGCCTCTGCATAAGGATCCCTCGAATAGATATCGCACACCCTCCTCACTCATCCCACGTGTGAGGAGATGGACCAACAGTAAATTGACCAGCGCGTGAGGGAACTGAGTCGACCTCCTGCTGTGCACATCCTTGCGTTGGGAGTGAACCGGCGTGAGGAATCCGAACCTCCTCTGTGCGTGGATGAACAGCAGAACATGAGGAACCAACAGACCATGGCGATAATGGAGTCGTGGGAGAAAGGAGTGAAGGCAGTCATGGGTGGAGTGGGCACGTGGGCAAGGGACTGACAGTCCTACCACCCCACTCCCAAAGACAATAACTGCCCCAACCACCAGCAGCCATTCCCAAAGAAGGTGGTTGGATAAAACAATAAAGAGGTTGAAGAGGTTGGATGAGACAAGGAAGGTGACAAAACAACAAGGTGGAAACACATGGTTTTTTCCCCCATAAACCAAGGTTTGACATCCCCCACACCCTTATCCTTTGGAACCATGCCCTTTTCATTCAACGTTGCACTGCCGTAGCTGGTTGTGGTTTATTTTAATTGATGTGCGTGTTTACATGATGCCAACCATAATGTGTCGGATAGCACAATATACCATCGGCAACTATCCCCATTGCTGAAACATAAACAACCAAATCGATGGTGGGGATTTTGCCTTTATCTCCTCACCACGATTAATTACATTATATACATCATGCAAACAGGGTCAAGACCGGGGATGTTACAGAGCAGCATGACCTAGGGGAGCTTCCCCATTGGATAGATGAGCTGGAGCCTGTTTCGTACCGCAGGGTGACGATGTGACCGAGGAGTTGGAGGAAAACCAGGAGCAGTTGACCCTAGACATCCCTGATGCTTCCATTGATGACCTCCCTCTGAGGTATCAAAGACCTACAGTGGGAGTAACGGGTCAGCTTAGCATACTGCGAGGTAGAGTAGCCCGAGCAGTGATGTGCTACCACAAGAATCACTAGATGATGTATGCATGATGTATGTACTGAAAGCTAATAGCTTCAAGAATTTGTATGGTGATTTTTTCTTGAAATCCTATGTGCTTCAGATGAGGTCTTGTGACCTATTTTTTGTAAACATTTTCATATATATATATATATATATATATATACAGACTTTTACCTGGTGTTCATATGTCTCAAATGGTGAATGTATTTTACATGAGTTTTATGTGTCTTTAATTGTTTATTTACAATGAACCATGTTTGATTTTAATGTCATGAGTGGGAAATATGCCAATCTAGGATGTAATTAGCTAATGAGTCAACAACTACATTCTGTTCCCTAGGGATATGCCTATAGGTGATGGTTTCAAATGACCTTTCTAACACGTGTACCCTCTGGAAGAGGCGGAGAAGCACGGGGTTCCTAATGGTATAACCATGGTTTAGATGACAAACCATGAGTTGTGAGTCCATCAAGACTACCAAATTGCAAACATCTTGGGAGGAAAATTCAGTCAGAAGACCTATGAGTGCTCGATACTCGACGATATTGTTGGTAGTGGGACCAATACAAACCGCTCCTGAACTGACCAAATCATCAGCTGGGGAATAGAGAAACCAAGTAGCTAAGGAAAGATTCAACGTGTGGTGGCAAGCACCATCAGCGAAGATGTAGAAAGCCATCTGCTCTACATGACCAAAACATGGTATAAATAGATACGGACACTAAACTCAAAACCATATTGAAAATACTTAAAGCACACTAAAAATCAAGCAATATACATATATACAAGATACTATCCAAGAAATATCTATGCATAGTACCTCTTTAGGTACAACCCATTGCGAGGTGGCCCTAAAGGGATTCCATCGTAGTCTATGAGCTCGTAGGCCCCTTTCTCTAAAACTTTAGAAATGATGAAAGGACCATACCACATGGACTCGTACTTTCCTTTCCCTAGTTTGTCATATCTCTGATCGTAAGTCAAAACTAGGTCACCCTCGTTAAAGGAACGAGGTTAGACGGATTTATCATACTGCGTCTTGATGCATTTATTGTGTGCCTCATTAGCCAAGGTAGCATCTCTCCTAGTTTCGTCAAGGTTATTCAGGTACAAAAATCTCTCTTCCTCTGCGGAAGTGTCTGGGAGAAGTTCGATGGTGAGTTTCAAGGATGGAATCTAACATTGAATCGGTAAGATAGCTTCGAGTCCATAGACAAGCTATAAAGGTGTGAAACCAGTATTTGTTTTCACTGAAGTCCTGTAAGCCCAAAGAGTGGAGAAAAAGATATGGTTCCAGTTGGATTTATGGTCTCCAACCATCTGATGAAGCATAGTTTTCAAAACTTTGTAAATGGCCTCTACCTGACCATTAGTTTGCGGATAATAAGGCGTAGATTTTTCATGGAGAAAACCTAGCTTAGCACTTAGTTCCTCCATCATTTGATTACGGAAATGTGATCCGTGATCAGTAACAATCGACTACGAGACTCCAAATCTAGCTATGACATGATTGAATAGGAAGAGAGCAATAGTCTTACCATCTTCCGCATATGTAGGCATAGCCTCAGCCCACTTTGTAAAATAGTCAATGGCTACGATGATGTAACCATGCCCCCCAGCTGAGGTAGGCTTACAATGCATATAATCAATCCCCCATTTGGAAAATGGGCCAATGGCAATGATAGGGTGTAGCGAAGCAGGATGAGTGTGCTTTTTGGGATAAAAATGTTGACAAAGTGGGCATTTCTTAACATCCTCGTGACAGTCTTTGAAGACTGAAGGCCAGAAATAGCTAACGCGAAGGATTTTCTGGGTTGTATCCATCCCAGATAAATGACTGCCACATGCTCCATCGTGGAAATAATTCAACACATGTTTAGCTTCCACATGGGTGAGGCATCTCCAGAGAATAGAATCAATCCCACATCTATACAAGGTATCATTCAGGATGAGGTAGTATTTCACATGGTGACGGATACGGCGGCGATCGTCACGAGATAGATTTGGCTGAAATATTTGTGTTTGGAGATAAATAAGTAGATATCCATACCATGGATCAATAGTGCTTATCAGGAACAGGAATTCATCCAGAAATGAATCACTGGGCTCAGATTCCATCCAAACACAGGGAATATCACACATGAGCTCGACAAAGACCAAGGATTTCTTTGAAGTGGCTTTGGAAAATTCCAGATCAAACTCTTGTAGTATGACTATCCATCGGGAGTACTTTCCCTCGAGCACCTGACAAGTTAGGATGTAATACATGGGGTTCTGGTCTGCCAATATAGTGGTTGTGTGGAGAAAAATGTAGTGACGAAATTTTTGTACAGCAATAACCATGGCCAATGCTAAATTCTCCATGCATGAATATCAAGTTTCAGAATCTATAAGATTCTTACTAGCATAGTAAATCACGTGCTCCTGACCGTTGGGATTTTCCTGCACCAAAACCATAGCGATGGTAGTAGCGGAGGCAACAATATACAAGAGGAAGTCCTTTGAATAATCGGGGGGGTGTATCACGGGTGAATGAGTCAGAGCGTGTTTGAGATTATCAAAGGCACATTGGGCTTGGTCATCCCAAAAGAACGGAGTGTCCTTCTTAAGGAGACGCATATAACCGTGTGTTTTCTCTACAAAATCGCACATGAAATGGCAGAGAACGTTTTCCTTCCCCTATAAACTTTGGAGTTCAAGAATATTGGTTGGGGCTGGTAGAGATAAAATGGCGGTAATTCTCAAAGGGTCTATCTGGATGCCATCCTTAGAGACCACAAAACCTAATAGGCATCCCATCTCAACGCAGAAAACACATTTATGCAGATTGAGCCGTATATTTTAATGACGGCATATTAGGAAAATGTCTCTAAGATGACCAGGGTGGTCCTCCCGTCGCTGTGAATGAGCAGGGAGGTCATCAAGGTACGGTTCAACAATATGTTTAATATCGTGAAACGCATAGGACATCGCACGCTGGAAAGTGGCTCCAGCATTTTTTAAGCCAAAAGGTAACTTCCTATATGCAAAGGTTCCCCATGGGAAAATAAATGTCATCTTGTGTTGATCGGTGGGTAATATCTCAATCTGATTATAGCCAGAAAATCCATCCATGAATGAGAAGATGACACTTTCGACACAGTTGTAGATAATCTGATCAATATGTGGAGTAGGAAAGTTTGGTCAAATTGGCCTAGTTAAACCACTATCCTAAGTATAATTGACATTAATTGACATCAGTGGAGCATTAATTGACATCAGTGGAGCATTAATTGACATCATCCAGTCACACCCATGCCTACCTATAGTCAAGGAGGCTAACTGGAGCACTCCGAGGGTGATCTGAGTGATATTAATGCACCTAATTGCTAACTAGTGGTTACAATCAGTTCAACCAGTCAATTAAGGAGCCTACTCTCATTAAATATATTATTTAATGATTACTTATTATTATTTAATGATCTAGAGTCAACAGGGGCGCCTCCACCAACTTCTGATGATCAGTTCAGCTTCATTTAACCTCATTGGGGTTCATTGAATTCATTGAAGCACTAGCACTTGATGGTTGGCTTGCTATGTCATGTGTTTGATCTCTTTCACTTGATATTCAGTCATTTATTGCACTCCAACTTGAGTTAGGGTTTGGTGAGTCAATTAGGGTTTTGGTCAAGTGGTTAACTAAGTGTGAACCAATGGCTTACAGTCTGTTAAGATAGACTCACTCATTGAATTCGAATGACCTCCTTAGGTATTCGAATTCCTCATTGATTCAAGCTATTGCTTGACATTGTTATTGTAACTATTCATTGTTTATTGAATATATAGAGAGGAAACCATTATGGTTCCGATTAACACCATTTCTGAGTTATTTGTTGATTATTTCTTGATGAGATTGATTATTTGTTCCTAGATCAATGTGCAAGATTAATATGGTATCAGAGCTTAGAGCTTACGGCGGGACAAAGATCTATCTCTCAAAAACAAGTTTTTGACAGATTTCTCCATGAAATGTGAGCAATAGCTCAAAAATCCAACACGGCACAAGAAGCCAAGGCTTACCACTCAATACCCAAAGTAAAGAACTTGTTGATCAATATTGCTTGATTGACTATGCTGGGTGTGAAGAAATCCTAGAATGTGCAGGCTGTTCGACCTTATTTTTCCCTTTATGTTTTGATTTTCAGGTTTCTACAGGTGAAGCATTCGCTCCAGCACATCCAGATGGCCTCCTTAGCATATCTCTTGACTCCATACAATTTCCACTCATGGAAAAGTGAAATGGAGATTTAGCTACACTCCAAAGGACTTTTTAGAGTCACCATGGACACTGAAGTTGAACCTAGATCCGCCATAGAAAAATCAAGATTCTTGAACAAGAAGGATGAAGCCTTCGATTTCTTGTGCCTCTCTATTTCCTGAGAAATTCTCTTCCATCTTACGGATTTGAAGACACCGAAAGAAATATGGGACAAATTGGAATCTCTATATGGAAAGCATGATGACTTGAGGGCTTACCAGCTCGAAAATGAACTCATGTCTCTCCAACCTTCCAATTTTGAGACTCTGAATGATTTCTTTACAAAGTTCAAGCATACTGTTTTACTCTTGAAGCAATGCAACATGGAGAAGGAGGATTATCAGCTCATCCTTGCCATACTCTCCAAACTCGGGGCTGATTATTCAGTTTTTGTTTCTACATTCCGTGCGGGGAAGCTCACAACCCCTGGATGGAAGATGCCTACACTTAATTCCTTCATTGAGTCCCTAACAAATGAACATGACAAGCTTGTCCAGATGGGGATTATCCAATATTCCCATGATCAAGACCTCCATGTCTCAGGGCCCAAATATTTGAAGGGTAAAGGAAAGCAGCAAAAAAATCAAAAAACTAAATTTGATGCTCCCAAGCCTAGAGTTGAAAACCAGCAGCATGATGAATCTTCTGGCTCAAGGAAGAACAAAGGAAAAGGGCACAATTGGAAAGAAAAAGTCAAGTGTTCTTACTGTGGGAAGGGTTTTCACCCTGAACATGCCTACATGAAGAAAAATCTTGATGAGGCAACCCCTCTCCTTGAGAGGAATCACATCAATCTTCCGGAGAGCTTTCGGAGGAGAGATCACCAAGATCAGGAACCACAGCATGAGAAAGGTCATGCCCTTGTGGAAAGCACTTCGAAGTAAAAAGCACTGATGATTGAATCTGGAGATTTGAATCACATGATGGCTGAAAAAGACTCCTTTTCATCCTTGGAGACCGGAAAGTCCATCCCCATCCACATGGGAGATGACTCCACCATCATTTCTGAAGGACAAGGTACTGTAGATCTTGAAAATGGATTTTTCTCTAATGTTTTGTATGTACCATCTCTAGCAGAAAATATCCTTAGTGTCTATCAGATGACACATACAAGAATGCCTAAGAGAGTCTCTTTCATCCCAAATGATGTTGAGATAACAGAAATGGCATCCGGGAAACTCATTGCAAAAGGCCTTGCAAATCATCATGCAAAAGCCTATGAGTTCTCTCACTTTGTTGAGGATGCAAAGCCCACTGCTCTGCTAAATCATGGAAATGAGGTTAGTAGGATGTGGCATGGGAGGTTTGGCCATCTTAATCTCAAATATTTTTAGCAATTACAGAAAAACTCCTTGGTTGAAATCCTCTCGGTCATCAAGGCAACCACGGGAATCTGCAAGGGCTGTGTGATTGGAAAACACCCTGAGCACAAGTTCGATCAGGGGAAGGAAAACCAAGCTACAAGCATATTGAGGCTGATACATTCTGATATCAGTGGTCCAATTCCTGTCACATCCATGAATGGATCAAAGAACCTCCTTACTTTTATTAATGATTTTTCAAGGTATACATGGGTTTTCTTTCTCAAAAAGAAATCAAAAGTATGTGAAAAAAAATTTGAATTGAAGGCCTTGATCGAAAATGCCTCTGAGCTTAAGATCAAGATATTGAGATCTAATAATGGAGGGGAGTATGTCAATAATGAGTTTCTATACATATACTCCCAAAGTGGTATTCAGGTCCAGCATTCAATTCCCTACACTCTCCAGCAGAACAGAGTAGCGGAAAGGAAGAACCAGTCTCTCAAGGAGATGACCACCTGTATGTTGGAGTCAAAGAAGCTTGCTGAAAATTTGTGGGCTGAAGCCATGCATGCTATAGAATACATTCAGAATAGGGTTCCACACTCATCCATGAAAGGAAAGACTCCTTTCTAATTATACTTCGGACACAAACCGGATGTGTCGAACATATGGGTGTTTGGGTCCGCTGCATGGGCCCGGATTCCGCTTGATAAAAGAAGGGCTTTGCAACCGCAAAGAATAGAATGTATGTTTATTGGGTATCCTAATGAATCTAAAGGATTCAATCTGTTGGATATCAATACCAAATAGATCATCGAGAGAAGTGTCAAGTTTGATGAGCCTCTTCAAGAGATGGAACTAGTGAAGGAGAAAACTGTTGAATTTCCTTCCTATTCTACTGAATATTTGGATGATGAAATTGGGGGTGATGACCCTGATTTGGATGCTCTGATTTTGATATCAGTGTGTAGAAATAATCAAATTCTTAATCAGAACCTGAAGTTCAAAATCATCTTCCTACATGGGCCCAACAGACACTCTCCTCCGTAGGAGACAACATTGGAAATCCGGATGATCCAAGGAGAACCTGGTCTGATTTCCAAAGAGCAGGTATTGCGCTCTCTTGTTCTGATAATTTTCTGTATGAAACTTGCTATTTGATGATTATTTCAGATCCAAATTCCTACTACCATGCTTGGAATGATCCAAGATGGCAAGTTGCCATGGATGAAGAGATGAATTCTCTTCATAAAAACACTACTTGGGAGCTAGTTTCTCTTCCTCCGAGAAGGAAATTGGTTCAATGCAAGTGGGTGTTTCAGAAAAAGTTTGATACGGATGGAAGCACCTGCAAATATAAGGCAATACTGGTAGCAAAATATTTCTCTCAGGTCCAAGGAGTGGACTACCATGAGACCTTTGCACCGGTTGCAAAAATGGACTCCATCCGCCTTGTTTTGGCAATTTCAGCATCCAAGCACTGGGAGGTGCATCACATGGATGTTAAGTCAGCATTTTTACATGGATATATTCATGAGGAGATATACATGAATCATCCTGAGTTCTACATCATTGATCCATCTTTTGTTTGCAAGCTAAAGAAGTCACTATACGAGTTAAAACAGGCCCCAAGAGAGTGGTATTCCAAGACGGATGCCTTTCTTCTCTCGCAAAACTTTCAGAGACGTAGATCAGATCCAAATGTGTATTTACAGAAGCATGATGGTCATATAATTATCATTGTTTTATATTTTGATGACTTACTGATCACAGGTAGCACAATTGCCTCCATTTCATCCATCAAAACTGCTCTCCACAATGCCTTTGAAATGAGTGATTTGGGGCTTCTAAAAGAATTTTTGGGGCTCGAAATCGAGCAAAATTATGATGGGAAGGTCACTCAGTCCAAATACACTTCAAACATGTTATTCAAGTTTAACATGGCTGAATGTAGGCCTGCACCATTCCCTTTCCTTTCAAGGATCAGCCTTAAAGAAGGAAAACACACACCTCCCATGGTCTACACTATCTATCGACAGCTGATTGGCAGCTTGTTGTACTTGACACATTATAGGCCTGATATTTGTTATGCCATGAATGCTATATCAATATACATGCAGCAGCATCATGATATTCATTGGAAGGCAGCCAAGAGGATCCTCTAGTATATTCAGGGAACTAGGACCTACGGCATTCACTATGCTGCAGAATCCGAGCTAGAGCTAGTTGGATACACAGATTCTGATTGGTGGGTGATTCTATTGATCATAAGACAAATTTTAGATATGTATTCATGTTTGGTGGTGGCCCC
>LPNX010010158.1:69186-113294 GCA_001517045.1 Pseudotsuga menziesii | reverse complement strand
GGGGGGGGGGGGGGGTTTCCCACTGGGTTTTCCCTCTTTTCCTCACTTAGTTTGTTTTGAGCATTGTTTCAGTTTTAGCATTGTACAGGGTGACATATGGCCTTAGTTTTCGAGGCCCTAACATTTTTATGCTTTTTTTGTTTTCTAACTCCTCCTGAGTATAGCTTAAGGGGGGGTGTTGGAGACATTTACCACCATACACACTCCTTTTGGTCAAATTGGCCTAGTTAAACCATTATCCTAAGTATAATTGACATTAATTGACATCAGTGGAGCATTAATTGACATCATCCAGTCACACCCACGCCTACCTACAGTCAAGGAGGCCAGTTGGAGCACTATGGGGGTGATCTGATTGATATTAATGCACCTAATTTCTAACTGGTGGTTACAATCAGTTCAACCAGTCAGTTAAGGTGCCTCCTCTCATTAAATATATTATTTAATGATTATTTATTATTATTTAATGATCTAGAGTCAACAAGGGCGCCTCCACCAACTTCTGGTGATCAGTTTAGCTTCAGTTAACCTCATCGGGGTTCAGTGAAGTCATTGAAGCACTATCACTTGATGGTTGGCTTGCTATGACATGTGTTTGATCTCTTGCAGTTGATATTCAATCATTTATTACACTCCAACTTCAGTTAGGGTTTGGTGAGTCAATTAGGGTTTTGGTCAAGTGGTTAACTGAGTGTGAACCAATGGCTTACAGTCTATTAAGCTAGACTCACTCATTGAATTCGAATGACCTCCTTAGGTATTCGAATTTCTCATTGATTCAAGCTATTGCTTGACATTGTTATTGTAACTATTCATTGTTTATTCAATATATAGAGAGGAAACCATTCTGGTTCCGATTAACACCATTTATGAGTTATTTGTTGATTATTTCTTAATGAGATTGATTATTTGTTCCTAGATCAACGTGCAAGATTAATAAAGTTGTCCTTGGGACAAGCTTTATTCAAGTCTCTAAAATCAATACAAACTTTAATGGTGCCCTGCTTTTTATTGACAAGGACAACGTTCGATACCCATTTCGTCAAGGGTACGGGATAAATAAACCCATCTTTGAGAAGTTTTTCTATCATAGCTTTAATAGCTGTGGCCTTCCATGGATGGACTTGCCTTAGTTTTTTCCTGACAGGTTTAGCAGTGGAATAGGTTTTAATTTCATGGAACACAATGGATGGTTCTATCCCCGACATTTCCTCATAAGACCAGTTAAAAATATCACGAAATTATTTGAAAAGTGCCTTGTATGCTTCAAATTCATCTACCGAGCAGTTCTTCCCAACATGAACATGCTCGATGGTACCAGGATTGGTTGATATGTCAATCGGATTTTTCTAAGTAATGTTGCAAAGGTTTCCTTTAGAATCTGTGTCTTGCAACAATATAGGACTTTGAGGTGCATTGACAATATCAGTGGAAAACAAGGATGCAAAGTCATGGTTAACCAAACTGGTGTTGGGGAGGAAAAAGGATCTATGATGGTGATCCTCCCAAATGAACTCACTCATATTCATGATCTCCATAATGGACTTGTCAAAAGGAAAAGTCTCAGAGAGATAATCCAAAACAGGAAGGGATGGTTCTAACCAGTAAGGTAGGTGGTAAGCATCTGAAGCCACCAAATGAAGGTCATCGGTCTGACCATCAAAAAGGGTTTGAATGATGTTGTACATTTCTTCATGTGGACTCAACGAGGTGGACTCAACAATTTGTTTGCTCTTGGGCTCACAATCAAATGATGCAATCATATTTACTGTTGTTGTGTTTGTGTTAGGAGGAGTGGATAGAAAAATCCCCATAAGGGATGAATCCTTCAACATACCTACCCCAATCGACTGGTAAGGAGGAGGGGACTAGACAAACATAGGGATGTTATTAGCTGTAGAGGTAGTAACATCCGACATACAAAAATCAAGCTGGTCAATGGTGACAATTCTCCCTAGATGTGGAAATTGGACAGTGCGAAATACCGTCTAAGCGACAACAGTCATGGCGTAAAACCAATTTCTTCCTAGAAGGAGGTTGTAATCTAACGGGGCATCCACTACTTCTACTTGAATAGAAATATTTTTTTCCCCCAAGCTTGACTGCAAGGGCTGATACAAGACCATGGGGCTAGAAACCTCATCCATCAAAGGCTTTCAGAGTCGTAGGTGATGTTACAAGCTCAAGAGAGCCGAGAGCTTTCCAACAAGATAGGGACAAAACCGAAGTTGAAGCTCCTTCATCTAGGACAGTTCTAAAGACCTTCTTTCCAACTACTTTCATGATGATTTTAAAAGAAATTTTGTGACGTAGTCTAGACTTATAGTTCTTGACATTGAAATGAATCAAATTAGTATTGTCTGGGTCTAAAGCTCCTAACGTAGTTAACAGGTTTTTGCGTTGTGTACGAAAACTTTGGAGCACTTCCAAGGTAGACATTGCACATGGTGCCTGAGTGAGATCTTTAACTACATTATAAAATTGAGCAGCTCAGGCATTAGGGTTAAAAATAGCCTTCCTAAGAGTGCACTTGGGTGGATGCAAAATCATATCGAGAGTAGGCTTCTCGATAGTTAGGGGGACAGTAGACAAGGAGTCGGGAAAACTAGTGGAGGGAGCTTTCCCTAAAGAAGAATTGTCTTCTTTCTTGTCTGCGGGTTTGTCATAATTATGACTTCGAGTTTGCAAACTAATGGTATCTGAGGACATCATACGAATTTCCTCTGACGAACTAGAGTTTCCCTAATTAGACATGTGGTCTATCAGTTGTTGTTGAGAAGAAAAAGGATCCGTGAAAACTACGGGTGCGGGATTTGTTTTCAAAAATTGGGTGATTTCGTCCCGGCTGGGACACTCTTTTGTGAAATGGTCACCTCTGCATAACATACATGGATATTTTTCTTTTCTTTTCCCTTTATCGTTATCATTGTTGGTTGGTTTTGGATTCTCCTGTTGGTTTCCAAGTTTTTTATTCTTACTTTTACCTTTCTTTTTATTATTGCCGGAGGTTTGAATACTTTGAATAGAATTGACCTCGACGGAAACTTTGGGAGTTGAAGGAGTAGGGGTGGCAGTCTGGGGTTGTTTGGCAGGTTTTTCTACTGACAGGGACTGGATTGAACCAACATTCCTATCAACAAGGACTTCTGCTGGTGGCTTTGCAGGATCGGTGCTTGGGCGAGGAGCTTGAGGAATCAAGTCATACAAAGTTCCAGACTAGGAATAGACCAAGTCTAGATACTAGGCTCGACGAATGGCTTTCTCTTTAGTAACAGCACCGCCCATAGCCACATCTTAGGTGATCAGAGGCAACAAATATTTGGTAAACCAATCAGCTAATAATTGATTCGGAATAGGAACCTTAATAAGTCTTCTCTGCCTTCTCCACTCATGGATATGATCAGATATGTGGGTGGAGGTGTTCTTTCGCAGAGAAGTTAAGAGATCAGTACCTGTTTCACAATGAATAGGAAGCTGAAAGTGCGTAAGAAAAATAGTTGCCAATGAGCCAAAATCCACACATGAATGTTGTGGAAGTTTAATGTACCATTTTGCGGCTGTACCAGTCAAAGTTCGCTGAAAGAGTCTTAAACAAACTGAATCATCCATAAGGGAGTTTCAAGAACACCACAAATGGAATGTCATGACATGGTTTTCATATCATCTCCCTGCTTCCCATTGAACTTTGGAATGTTCGATGGTAACTTTACTGGAATGGGAGGCCAAAAGGGCTTATGTTGAATGGGGTCATTAATCAACTTGGACAAATCAGGCAAGTCCAAAGTTGCTAGGAAAGGTAACTGACGATTAGATTGCACATACTGGTAATATTGATATGGCATATACGTACCAGTAAGACCATAAGTAGACTGATAGACAGATTGTTGTGAGGAAGAACTACCAGAAAATTTGCCCACGAGGGGGTTGATTTCCAGGATCAAGACCGTTAGGACCACCAAGGCCTCCGGGAGGAGGACCACCAGGGCCTCCATGACCACCAGGACCATCGGGGCCTCTAGGAGGTGGACCACCATACCCTCCAGGATCTCTAGGAGGTAAACCTCCAGAGCCTCCAGAACCACTAAGAGGAGGGCCACCATACCCTCCAGGGCCATTAGGAGGAAAGCCACCAGGCCCCCCAGGACCATTAGGACCATAAGGAGGAAATCCACCAGGCCCTCCATGACCATTGGGGCCCCCAGGGGGAGGACCTCCATAAGGTGGTCCTTTGGCACCTCTCGCAGTATGCATAGGTATCCCCCCCAAAGCTGGCATGTAGGACCAGTTAGGTTTCCCCCATGGTGTGAAATTATTACTAGGATATGGAATTCCAGTATAATACATTCTTGTAGGGTTGGGTGGATAATTAAGGTTTCCTACAGGTACTTGATTTGCTATATAACCGTAACCCCAAGAGGTTTGATTGGTTACAGGTTGTGCCCCCAAGGGCTGACCTGATCTAGATGGGGGGTTAAACACATTCGTGTGGGTGGGACGGACATAAACTGTAGATTGCTCTATACTAGAGGTCTTTCCTTGACTATATACAATTCCGGTGCTAGATAACGTAGGTCATGACGGGGGTTGCCCCCTGGCACTAGAAGGTGATGACGAAACAAGAATTGAAGGTTGAGCATCAGGTGCAGAAGACCTAAGAGGATTGGGAACAAACATAATATGGGAGGCGGTGGGGTTGTAATTTTGACCTGGGTCGTGTGGAGTCACTGTCCGATCTATAATTGGTTCAATGGGTCTCATAGAATAGGTAAGTGAGCGATATCCCATAGGAACAACTATGGAACATGATGGTGGTGTTCCCAATATGTCATCTATTTTCCTTTCAATATCCTGTACACGGAGAATGGCTCCCTGGTATTGTCTACATTCTTATTCATCTGGTGAAACTTCTCCAGAAAAGTTTAAACAAGTGTCAAATGAGGCAATGGCTTGTCCTATAGAGGTATCCCAAAATGGATCATTGGGACCATAATCCGGATGGGAAGTATCATCAACATGACCTTCTGTGGGAGAATGGAACAAACTATTACCTCAAGAAGGTTGTTGGAACAACAGAGGCGAGTGTGAAGGATATGGTCCTCCACTTTCTGCAACCACATCATCTCCCACTTGGGAGGTGGTAGCAGCTCCTTGGTCGATAGCCTCCATTGGATTCTCTCTTGAAACAGGAATAAAATTGGGTGGCAAGCCCTGTACTCTTTTGGACTACCTTAGCTTAGAAATTTTGTACAGCTCCTATCTAACCTAGGGTCTCAAAAACTAGAAAACACACCAAAAATTTCCCTACTCGAGCTATAGGTCAAACAAGCAAACTTAAATGACAGGAGGAGTTTAGATAGTCAGGTCTCTCACCAGGATTGTAAAGAAGGTGCCACTCATGATATACCTCAAGGGTACATACGCAGTAATCTCCCCAAATGTTGTTTTCAATGTATGGCTCCAAGCAAGATGGCCAAAGGGCTTTTCTCAGATGGATAAGGTATCCTAGTGGGGTCTCACGATATACGCAAGGTACGTGGGAGCTCAAATCGGTAATAGTGTTGTCTAATGCATAACCGTACACAAGGGGCCTTTCGATATACAATCAAGTACATGAAGTACCTTTCTATATACCTCAAGGGTATGTGAAAGGTTGTTCAATATACCGACAGTACGTGGAATAACTGCGTGAGTCATGGGATGTAATGCGGACAAGTAATGACAGCTCCTACTCTTAACGACCCCCGAACATGTCTCTAACCTATCACTCAAATTCCTATGTAAATTTAACCTATAACTACCATTAATTTTAAAGTGGACGGTTAGGTGAATGCATGGAATTTTGACAGAAAAAGTAAAACCATGCAGTATGCATATGCAAATATTTCACTTTACCATTCATGGTATGCCTACCTACAGGAGGGAAAGAGAGTATTTTCTTTTGTTTCAAAACCAAAAATTTTTGAACAACAATCTTGAACAAATCAAAATCAAAGACAAGAAACACTTTCCAAACTCATTTCTCTTTTCTGAAAGCAAATAAAAAGGGGAAGAGTCTCTTTTCCTAAAAGAGAAACAAAAAGCACACCATATGCATATGCACTCTATTTTTCGATTTTTCTCAAAGCATAGATAAATATAACTTAAAACTACAATATTTTTTATTTTGATGAGATAGTACTAATGCAAAAGAGACAAAAGAACATAGAGAACCTGAAAGCTTGTGAGGCCAATCAGAGATCCAATGTCTTATGCTCAATGATGATAATGACCTAATCTCGGTCAAAAAATTTCTTTTTAAAGAAGAAAAAAGAAGTCCTCTATGAAAACAAAAAATGAAATCAAGATGCTAATCAAATGTTTTTCGTTCAGTCTATATAACAGAAATAAAAAGAGAGTTCACTAACACATAAGCTTTCAAAAAAGAAATCCTTTCACAATCACAACCAACAAGCACGGAAGGAAATGGACAATCAACAAGCCTAGTCTAGCTTTTGAATTCCTCAATCAAACCAATCTGTTACCATAGAATTTAAAACCATAAGCATTCAGATTCTAACACACTAGTCTGATAGTGCAGGGCTGAAAGCAAACACACTCAAATTTTTGCAAAAAATGAGAAAAAAGTAGTCTTGGAACAAGGCCTACCTAGCACCATGCTGGAGGGGTCTTGACAGTGGTTTTGGACGAGCATCGCTTCTGGATAGTAGGACTCAGGCGATGGCACCGTGTACTGCTAACAGGTTTCAGGCGGTGGCACCGCTTCTCGCCAACAACATATGAGCGGTTCCCTATATAGATCCAAAACACAAAGGAGAACGACAGATCAAGTTAGAAAAAGATCAGATCAAAGCAAAAATTGATGGATTGACAGTAAAAAAGAGCATAAAAAGTCGAAATAATTCAGATCTAGACAGATTTGAAAGTTTCAAACTGAAATTCGTTGAGTCAGATGGAAGATCTGACTGAAGAGAGTTGGAGATGGAGCCTGGATTCGGACAAGAGTTCCAGAACTGAGGAAGATCAAATCAACTGATATATGTACTAAGTCCCCAACGAAGTCGCCAGATTTGTAACCAGGAATATTTCACCTTCTACAAACAGAAGTTGTTCCTCTGGTCTGAATGGTTCAGATCTAGAACAAATGAGTGAACGACAAAGGATGAAGACCTTCCCTGGATGTCGTAGACACCTAGAATGTTTCTTCGATAGTGAACCTGTGTACCTGTAAACAGATCAAACATGCAAACACATCAAAGCTACCATAAAATCATCTACTTATCCATGTTAGTGTAGAAGGAGAAAGTCGACGAAGTCGACTTGGATGAAGACCGACTTAGTCGATCAGCCGACTAAGTCGATAGGCCGACTTAGTCGACTAGCCGACTAATTCGGTCGGCTAACTAATAGTTGTGTCGGTTCACCGAACCGACAGGTAGTTATTTTGTAACTGTTTGTAACTTGTATATATTAGGCTGTTGAGCCAAGCAAGAACTCAGTTCAGTTCTGTGCCTTGTATGAACTCATTACATTAATATAATATGTTTTCCTATTTATTCTTGTCTCTTGTATCTGATTTATAGTTATGTTTTAGTATGTATTATTGGTAACCTTATGTGATCTGTGAGATTACAACATTGGTTTCGTTGCCGGGAAAATATAGCAGAAATGCCCATGTCCGAAAAGATGTCGATCCTTTCAAGTCTCACTACCTTAACGATCGATATCCAGAAGGCATTGCAGAGCTGGACCGACTTTCAGCATCATCTTTCCATCATAGCTCTAGCTATCGTCGAAGTCTGCGTCCAGAGGAGACCGACCATCCGTCTTCACATTTCACAGCAAGAGCAAATCTGAATGGTTCAACAAGAGTTCGGATTTTGTATCTCCCTGTTTCTTCGGGACGAAGAAACATTTTGTTCGTGGGGGAGATGTAGAAGGAGCAAGTCGACGAAGTCGACTTGGAGGAAGACCGACTTAGTCGATCAGCCGACTAATTCGATGGGCCGACTTAGTCGACCAGCCGACTAAGTCGGTCGGCTGACTAACTAGAAAGATTAGTCGGCTAACTAACAGTTGTGTCGGTTCACCGAACCGACAGGTAGTTATTTTGTAACTGTTTGTAACTTGTATATATTAGGCTGTTGAGCCAAGCAAGAACTCAGTTAAGTTCTATGCCTTGTATGAACTCATTACATTAATATAATCTATTTTCCTATCTGTTCTTGTCTCTTGTATCTGATTTATAGTTATGTTTTAGTATGTATTATTTGTAACCTTATGTGATCTGTGAGATTACAACAGTTAGTGACTAAGGAATCTAACAACATATGCATGTGAAATCAAAACAACAGTAATGTGGGATGGAAATTAGCTTTGCATTAAAGATGTATGGAGAAGCTTACAACCATTGCCTTAGTGTCGACTACATCTCCACGAGACAAACACTTCATCCCCATAAGCTCCAACTTTGCTCTCTATGCTCTCCAATGGCTTGGGCTAAGTGGTCAATCCAACAACATAACAATACCTCCATAGTTCCCCCCCTCAACTATGGACATGAGCTTGTATTTATAAGGCTCAATGGATAGGGATAGTTGAGAGATTTGTGGATGAGGTGGCTCTAAGATCCTATGATGGGGGAGCTCGAGCCCAACTGACCCACAATGATAGGGATAAGGGAGGACACGAGGCTCATGATCTAGAAGCCTCAAGAAACTTCTCTTTTTCCCATTTTACCCAGGGTACCGCTTTTCTTCTCTTATGATAGAGCGGTTTAGATGAGAAATGCTTATGGACAAAAGACCATAGGCAGTGGCAACACTTGTGGAAAATAGGATACAGGCGGTGCAAGCAAGGTACCACTCATGGGACACAAGGAAAGCGCGGTACTGAGTTTTTTCATGTATAATTGACAAACAGAGTAGGTTTCCACTCTAAGTGCTGGGATTTAAGGGAAAACATGGAAGTTAAAGGTCTTATCACATGGTGGTAACAGGATTTGGGTATAACAACCCCACTGTTTCCCTAGTAACTGAGGTTGAGGTTGCGGTTGTGGCTAGCGTTGTAGATGCACATGGAGTTGCGGATGCGGATGGATCTGCTGCTGTGGATGGATCTACGGCTGCGGATGGTGTTGCGACTATGTTTGGTGCTGCATATGTGGTTGGGGTTTGGGTGTAATGATGCTATATGATAGCATGCACAAATCTGCATTATCACTTGGTGTCGGTGGAGGTGACATGAAGGGGAAGGGAGTCGTCATAGAAGTGTCGATGAACAACCAAGGGCCTACATTCAATAATGGTGGGGTGGTTGTGCTGTCCATGGTAGGGATAAAATTGGCTGGTGCCATTGGCCCCTATGGATCATGGTAAGGCAGTTGATCCACCGTCACAATCTTCTCATCATGAGGGAACATCATAAGGAGGAACAGAGTGGATGCCATGACTCTCATGGCATACATGTAGCTTCGTCCCAAGAGAAGGTTATAGTCCAACTGAGCGTTGACCACCTCTATGTCAATTAGGATTGTCTTCCTTGCTAAAGTGATGGGGACATGCGAAAGGATGCCTTGGGCCTTGGTGGGGTGACCATCGTAAGCACGAAGTGTAGTAGTGGACGGTTGAAGGGTAGGGGACCCAATTTTCTGCCAGACAGATCTTAACATAACACAGGTGGACACCCCTTCATCCATGATGCATGGATGGACCACCAAATTCCCGATTGAGACCTAAATTTGAAAGGCGATGGTGGATGGAATTCTAGGTTCTCCTTGATCCAAATTGAATGTGATCAATCTGGAATCAGAGGGTTCCACTGCACCTAGTGCTAATAGCAACGCTTTCAGCTGCGCCAGGCACGTTTTGAGCACCTCAAGGGTGGACATGGCCATAGGTGTTTGGGCCAAGTCATCCACGATGATATAGCTCACAGCAGCTCTAGCCATGGCATTGTTTGCCACCCTCCATATGGGGGGGCATGGGGGAAAAGGGGGTAAGTGAAGAGGTGTACTAGTTGTTTTGGATGTGGATGTCGCAGATGGGTCAGTGGGTTCGGTGTTGGCTTCGTACTGATTTCTCCTAGTCTGCAAGTTGACCTTGTCACTTGTCATGGCTAGCAGGTGATGAACCGCTATCTCTGTAGGCAGGGCCGCAGCAAGGGTTGTGGGGGAAGGTGGGGGCATGGGTGTGGTTGCTACCAACACTTGGAGTGGTAACGGGTTCTGGAGCACCATGGGTGTAGGGATTGGTGGTTCTATGTTGGGTTGTGTTTGGGCTGCCGCATTGGTACCTTGCTGAGCTTCATTCTGAAGAACCTGCTTGGCACGACCCATGAAGGGGCACTCATGCGTATAGTGCCTGTATACGTCACATAGTTTGCATGGTTGATCTGTGCGTAATGGAGCGTTGCATCTAGGTGGGTTAGGATGTTGAGGATTTTGAGCTAGCGGATTGGCCCCATTATTGGGAGGGTTTGGCTATTAGTCGCCTCTTTGCGATTGGTTGTTACCCCGGTTCCTAGCTTGGTTATTTTTACCTTTCCCTTGTTGTTTGTTGGGGGTTGGTTGGTTGGGATGATTTTGCTAAGAAAAAACTTGTCCCAAGGGTGGTGGCGGAGCTAGGATGGGGGTTGGAGAGGCTTGCACAGGTGGTACATAGTAGACTGGGTGAGCTGGGGGGGCTATAAATCTGGGCATTCGTCCTAAATATTGTTGTGCTGACCAAGTTGGTGCATAGGCATGCTATTGTGGCATGGGTTGTGTGTAGGAGGTTGTGGCTCCGAAATGAGACATCATCCTTGAGTAGTCAGGAGCTTGATTTGGGTAGGAAACACTAGGGGTGTTGCTTGGGTGTGGTGGCATCATAGCCGGTGCCACATGGTGTTGTGAGTGATGGGAGATAGAGCCTATAATGCCATCTGTGACATGGGATTCCCCCGATGCATCATAGTAGGAAGTGCCCACATGTGGAGAGTCTGGAATGATGGTATATAGGTATCTAGACTGAGCATAAATCAGATCAAACTATTGGGATTTCAAGATGGCCTCTTCTTCGGATTGGGGACGTTTGGATGCGACGTCCTTTCCTATAGATGGTAGCAAAGTTTTTAGGAACCAATCTAGGAAGATCCTGTCATCAAGTTGAATCCTACACAAACTACGGTGTCACTACCACTCATGGATGTGGTCAGTTATGTGGGTCACTATATTCTGGTGGCAAGATAGCAAGATCTCCACCCCTTCATTGTATCTAACGGGGAGTTGGAAATACTGCAGGAACATGAAAGCCAAGGAGTTAAAATTCGGGTACTTGGATTGAGGTAGCTCAATGTACCATTTGGCTGCAGCACCTGTGAGGGTGGGTCGGAATAGCCTGAGTCTGATCAAGTCGTCTAGAATGGTATTTGATGAGCACCATAGGTGAAACGTCATTATGTGGTTTTGGGGGCATTCCCCTTCCTTCCCTTCAAACTTTGGAATGTCTAATGGGAGTTTGGTTGGCATGAGAGGCCAATGAGCTTGATGGCAGATAGGTTCATTGGTTAACCTGACCAAGTCAGACAAGTTAAGGCATGCCATGAATGGGAGGTTAGACCCCAGGTTGATATTGGAAGGACCGACAATGGTAGTGGGGTTTACAGGAACATGATGTCCTTGCATGACTGGGGGTACTTGTGGCACAATTGTGGATGGGCCACTGCCCCCACGTATGGCAAGTGGGACAGTGTGAGAAGAAGGGACACTACCCCCAGGTATGACAGGTGGGACAGTTTGACTGGTAGGTGCAGGTGGAGGCAGATGAGTTAAGATAGTATGCATGGAAGTACTAGGACCAACTGCAAGGGTGTTAGTGGTGGTGTGAGGTATGGACATGGGTTCACTACCAATCACCAAGCCGAAAAATCAATCTAGGCTTGCGCCAGCCATGGGGCTAGATGGTGTAGTGTGTAAATCTAGCTTAGATTGATATGATTCTAAGTCTGAGTCAGAATCTGTGTGGCCTTCTAACGATGTAGAGGATTTTTGAGAGTGGTCTCAGAGATGTTGGTTCAAGGACCTGAACTATGGTGGATCGCCTACTAGGCATGTAGAAGAGAGTGGGGGATCAATTTTGTCTGGTTGGTAGATCAAGTGATGTAATCTGGTAATGAAATTTTGGACCCCAGTTTCAGTGGTTTCCTATTGGCTTTCAGGTGGTCACTCTACCACTAAGACTTCCAAGAGACAACACCTGGCTTTGTCCTCACGATACTGCTAATCAATCGGTAGGGGTCGTTTCCTGTTTCGCTTGGCAATTCCTCTCAGTGGCCAGCTACTTTGGCGTTCTCGTGGTACTCCTCATAATGAGTTTCAAGGCTGAGCCCAAGTACTTCCCACGGTTAAGGCAGGCAATGACTTATGTCCTTAATGACTGCAAGTGTTTGAATTAGTGTAAATTAATAGCTTTTAATGGTTGGCTCAGCGTCATGAACTGATTTTGGTTATCTTACTTGGTATGGTTATGTGCACGTCCATTGTATTAAAGATTGTCCATTTTTTATTATTTTTTGTTATTCATTTCGTAACTGCTTTTATGGTTTATGAATATTTTGCCAAGATTTTCTGGTTTGTTACAGAACTTACAAAATGGGTAACTTGTTATGAAACCAGTAAACTTTGAACAGAAAATTTGAAACATACCACGAATGAACCTGAACTATGGTAGACTTACTAGGTGGCTACCTTACACCTATATTCCTCTTCGACCTGGAAATACTGTTGTGCTATCAACACAATGGGACTAATCCCATCCATAGATCCTCAGGTCACTCTCCGAGTGCAAGGTCGATCAACAGGGAGGACGTGAACGCCATGAGGCCCCCTAGGCCTACCACCCCCTCTACCTTCCAAGTCACCCATTTTTAGTGGTCTAAAGAAATTACAAGTGAAGTTCCTATTACTATACAAGCTTTACCCTTCGTCTTATCTTAGAATACCCCAGAGGGTGATGACTAGGTAGAGGAGGAAGGGCTAGGCAAGGGGTTAATTTCTAATGCTTATTTAAAAACTGAAATTTAACCTACAGTAATTTATCCAAGCCTTAAAATAGATTCATTATATCAATAACCAATTAGATCTATCATTAATTTACACAAATTGTATGCAGATGAAAACAAGCTACTGGACAGAGGCTGCTGAGCCACACTGACATTCCAAACAGCTTAAAAAACCAAATCTGAGAGAAAGATCACCCTTTTAGGGGAAAATGTAGCGAGGGAGTCACTCAGAAACTGAAAACATGAGTGATTTGGCTCCTGAGAGGGAAGTCGCACCTTTTGGGATGAATGAGCGACACCAGATAAGAGCGACCTGGCCCAAAAACTGGAAAAAAATAAAACCTGAGCTAGGAACGACCGACAGTAACTTGTACTGTGGCCAAACTAGCTTGGTTTGGCCTTAAGGAGGCTCGAATGTGAACGTAAATACAGAAAAACAAAGATCTAAACTAGAATTAACATCAATTTCAACTAGGTTAAGAAAACAAAAATGAAAACTGAAAAACTTGAAAAACAACCCAGGGATCCTGTGGGATCGACCCGGTATCGTCGCCAAATCTGTAATAGGGCTTTCGCCCTAGCTAAAGGGAGGAACAGCTACCTTCCATCTATAGGACAGAAGGATAGGGTTCATGTGGGTGAAATGAAACCCTACAAAGAACTATTACCTTTGAGCCATGAAACCCTACAGGAAACTTGTTAGTAAAATAAGAGATAACTACAGGCAATCAGAGGAGAACCTACAACAAACTATTAGAACATAACCCTACAAACAAAATAATCCATAAAACTAAACTATTGATAGAAATAAATGGTTATACCTTCAGCCCCTTTTGTGGAAATGGGCCACCATGCCCTAGCTTTGGAAGCACCTCACTATGGGATGGAGTCTTGGCTTGTGGAGCTATGGAGGAGAGGGGGTGAATGACTTGAGAGGCAAAGGGTCTCAAGGCACTCACACGAGCAGCATAACAATAGGGAGAGAAGGACTGTTTTTAGAGTGACCCCCACCCCTCGATTTATAGTTTTTTCTATATATTTTAGGGTTTTAAGCCCTTGGTCAGGGCTTTACCCCTTTCACCCAATTCTTAGCTCCTTTGCGGGTTTTTAGCCCCTTTTTGGAGGTTTTAGCCCATATGAGAGCAATTTTGGCTCTTTTTAGGGGTTTTTAAGCCCTTTTAATGTTTTTTGAGCCTTTGCAACGGTGTGAGGGTCAAATGAGGGTAGTGAAATAGATGTCTTTGGGTGGTGTAGGTCATGTAGAGCTCATCGAGGGATTTTTTGGGTTAACAACCTTGCAATATGAGCCCTTCTATACATTGTAGATGAGTCTTTCAGGCCTTTTGTTTTTATAAATTTATGATCATACACCGTGCAAGAAACACAATGTATAATTATTTTATTATACGATGCATCATTTATAAGAAAATTGAACTTCTTTCCCTAAGCATCACAGTGATCCAAGTTCGAAACAAATGGTGGTCATCTCATTACTGAGTGAATATTTTATCTACACCAATGCTAAGTGAGATGGTGAATCTGTTTGCTTTATCTATGGTTCTTCAACTCCTACCTTTGCTTCATCGACTACTAAATCTAGTGCTAGTGCTGATTTTGAAACTAATGTTGATACTTATGTGCTACTTATGCTGATGGGTATAGAACTTACTCGTGTCATTGATTCAACAAAATAAATAGATTCTACTTATGTTACTTCTATTGTTGGTCCTGTTGTATTTGGAAGGAGGCAGACGACTAAGAGTTGGATACCTAGAGGGATGAAGACTATTGTTCCCAGTACTAACTATAGCCAATAAAGAATCATTAGGGGAAATGCATGTAAGGCGGGGTTGTACTTGTACTACCAATATGGCTATACATTCAATACTTGGAAGGTTCAATACTAATACGGATGTAAGGGAATGAAGTACATCCACCACTGATGAGGGTACGTCCACAACACTAAGGTCTTCTTTTTAGATAAAGAAAATGAGACTTCCAACAAATAGATGGCCTATATATCCGGTTAAATTGATCAAAGGGGTCCGGACCAAGAAAAATCATGAGTTAGGGATGCCATATTAGAATCCCACAAATAGAAGTAATTCGACTAGACCAATCAAATAGAACCATTCCCATAAGGTGATTCCCCCATTCACCATAAGGCTATGGTTGTGGCCATTTTAGCCACCACCTTACCTACCTATGCTTCCTACATATCCTACCTATGTTGTTCCTACCTACCAATACCCAGGACTACCAACCAAGCTGGGAATAAACAAGACAAAGAGCGGTCACCAGGGAGGGATAGATAGAAGTGGATGGATGCTAAGTGAGGGATAGATTTGAACGTATTAAGTCTAAGGAATTGAAATGGATGGATGACGAAATCTTTGGGATAGGTGTAGGGACAGATGAATTATGATGGATATAAAGTGCTAACGGTATCCAGTGATGGGATTATTAATGAAGAAATTGAGGAGAGGGTTTAAGCTACCAAAACTATATCAATAGGCGCAAGTAAGAAGGAAATCCCCTTTAGGGTACCAACCTAGAATAAAGGCAATTCAGAAAGAAAGCGAGAAATAATTAAGTAGACAGAATTAGGAAAGATGGCAAGTCACGAGGAAAGTACTCCAACTTGAACCACAACAAGTCATGAGGCAGGTACTCCAACTCATAGCAAGGCATGCATGGAAGGGTTAGTAAAAAATCTCCTTAGCTTCTTAATAAATATATCCCCGAGAGTGCCCCACCATATAGTTATTTCTCCAAATAGATCCTCACCTTTGTGGTACCCACGGAATAGAATTTCTCTTTGAGGAGAAATACCCATGTTAATCACCATTTTACCCTTATTATGAGGGAGCATTGTGGATGTATTTGTAACTTCAGAAGATATTTGATGTATATTATCATTGTATGTTGTTGTACCCCCATTGGATATGTGTGTTACCCCTTTACGTGATGTCTAAATTGTGTCTAGAACTTGAGGTACAATCTCTATTGTAAGTCGGGGCAATAGTCCCCAGTGAAACATCATGTAATATGTAATTGTAGTCTCTCTAGGAGAAGTGGGCCCCATGTGAGATGACTTGTAGGCTTGAGTCTTATATTTGGTCAGTAACTTAAAAGGGTATAAATAGGGAGGCGCTCTCCCTCATTTATACACACCTCATACACTCTCTAAGGCCACGGGGACTTCACTCAATGAACCTCTCACATAGCACATGCGATCATGGGATATTAAAGAATACCCTTAATTTCCATAGATATTGCCCCAAAGTATTTTTGTTGAAACCCCCTCCCAATACTTAAAAACTCCTCCCCGCCCCTTTTTATACCTCAATCCTTATAAACCACCCTACCCACCCCCACCTTAAACCTCTCATCCCCCCCAATACCTGCAATATATTGGTAAAATTTTTGATAATTTTAAAACCCACAATATGAAATAACGCGATAGGATATTGGTCAACAAGTGAAGCCCCTGTGTCTAAGGCACAGGAGAGAGAGAGAGAGAGAGAGAGAGAGAGGAGGAGAGAAAGATAGTTGTTGAATATTTCTTATTACTACTTTTGATCATCTTACTATTCCGAAGAAGTTTACGGAGTTTTCTCCTTTAGGGTTTCCCCGATGAAAATACTTGTGTCTTGTGTATATTTTATATCTTTTGCATTTTTTTGTACTTGTTATTCTTTTAGATAAATATCCTAGATAATCTAATCAGATCTTAAGAAAATATAACATGCTATCAGAGCCTCTCTGAAAGAAGGCACTATGCAGCTGCGGGAACTAGTGCTTCCTAGTTGAAGGTGTTATCTCCACATATCATCAAGCAAGGAGGGATAGGATAACTCACCTCACTAGGGCGCATCTATTGGTGGTATTAGTTTCTGAATCAGAGAAGTTTCACTGTACCACCAAAATACAGCTGCAATGGCAGCTAATGTAAATTAGGGTTTCATGCCTGAAAATCCTAGAAGGCTGAATTTAGTAATCCTAGAACTTTCTCTACAACGTGAGATTAGAGAAGGCTTAGAAGATGAATCATTTATAGGCCAAAGAGAAATTAATTTTGTACACTGTGTAAACGTTTCAGCCTCATTTTCACTATATTTCAGGAGATATGGTTCCTCCAAATCAGGGTTCCATACTCCTCCAGAATACAGTCATAAACAAGTGACCTAGGGAGATTTGTTATATCTTGGGCTAGGAAGGTCCAAACGAAATTTATAAATATGTTTTAGGTAGGGAACAGAATGTAGTTTCTATGGTACGCTTTTCAGACCCAGAATGTCAAACAGTAACACGTGGTAGTCCGTACATCTTTTCTATGTTGAACAGTCACCTTGGGAAACTAAGCATAAGTCCTGCTTGGAGAATCCACTTCTTCTCTAAACTATGGGGTTGGAAAGAGGAAATATCAGGATATCTCACTGAGAAGTTTTAGAATATAAGGAGCTGAACCTTTGGATATATAGCAGAATCAATAGCAGTCATCTATGCAGAAGAAATTGGAAAACTAGGGCTTCCTGTTCCGAGAGCTTCCCTCCATTGTTTTCAAAAAAGGAGTACATTGGACAACTCGCCTTGAAGAGGCCCATATTTCTATCCAATCATAAGTTTGAAATTTTGAGTTTTGAAAATTAGGGTTTCTCTAACAAACCCTAGATCATCCAGCTCTGGAACTAGGACGGATACCTCAAATCGGCAAGATATAAAAATTTTCTATTTACATTTGAGGTTCTCATTTCAAAATGACTAATCACACCAGCTTGATGACAAGCTTGGTGAAGCTAACAACTTCTGAGTATGGAAGTATAGGACCTCCTTGATCCTTGAAAAAAATGTTTTGGATCAGTATTTCAGTAAGGAAGTTCTACGAACCAGAGGGAGATGAGGCTAAGGTTAGAGCCAAGAGAATCATTGCAGATTCTATTAAAGATCATCTCATCCCTCATGTGTCATCGTTGAAGACACCAAAGGAAGTGTTTGATTCTATGACATGGACATTGAAGAAGAATAAGAGATTTTTATAACCACCTTGAATGGCCTCCCAAGATCATGGGATTCATTCATTCGAGGAATGTGTGCCAAAAGGAAGTTGATTACCTTGAGCAGAATTTGGGAAAAGAGTGCACACAAAAAGAAGCTCGACTCATAATAAGAGAAGAGAAGATAGGAGCAATTGAAGATAAAGCTCTCACAATTCAAAGAAGATCCCTCAAGTGATGAGGAATATGAAGGACTCAATTCTTGAAGAACCTATTATCCATTTTAGCATTTGGATAAGAAATGATGTTGTTATGAATGAAGCAGATGATGAAACTGAAGGCTCAAGAAGGAGTCTACGCACAAATAAAGATAAGTATTCAATTGTCATTTCATGATATTGTTTGGTTATGCATTTGTTTATATTCAGTTGATGTGTTATGCATGTTTGAGTATTTTCATTTATACTACTGAATTGCACATGATGGGTAAGAAGTAAATGATGTTGTACAACATTCCATTACTACTTATCTAGATTAAAACCTCTTTGTTGGTGTTTCCGCCTTTCACACACTTGGGGGGGACATGGCAGAAATCTTCAAGCCACTCGGTGTGTCCTTGGGGGAAACTCTCGAGTCAAGCTGTCGCCTTGTTCTTGACTCCTCCGTTTAGGCTCAACTCCTAATGAAGCCAAGGTGGGTAGACCCTATTAAGTTACTAAGGCTAATTGCTTTAGTATGATGGTATTAAATTGAATAAGTTGCTTAGGAGTTTGAAATTAACAATTGATAACCACATATGACAAGATGAAAAATAAACACAAGTAAGCACAATGCTGACACACAATATATATATCGAAAGAAGTAAACAAATAACCAGTGCCTTAAAATGGAGTCGCAAAATGATTAAATGTGCTTGCATGTGCTTGGAGTGAATGTTTTGCAATTGTCTCTTGGTACATTTTAAGTTAATATGAAAAATGAGTGGATTAAATTAGGCGAGGGGGGACTCCAGATATACCTGAGGAGTACTTGAAGTATGTCCAAAAATAAAACCTTCACGGCTACTCGCAAGGTGTTTGTGGGCTGGATGGAGTCTCAGAGACTGCGTTCATAATACACCCATTAGGGTGTAACAAAGATCGGTGCCTTGAGGTCACTTTCCAGTTGTTTCCACTCCTTTGGGTATTTTTCCACCGCTTATGGTTTGTTCGAGGCGTTGGATTTTCGCGTGATGGTGGTTAATTTGGAGAAAATGAAACCTAATTAATATATTCACTCACGTTGCTTTTGATGCAGCTTGACTAATCGAATGAACCACAGCCAAAACGACGAGCATACACACTGGAGTCTTTGTAATTTTTAGTAAATTTTAATCGGTGTGTTTTTATTAGAAAGAAAACCGTCCAGGAACCTCTTTCAGTCCAAGTGGACCTCAATAGAGGAATCAAGGAGGGGGTTGATTTTAATTGATTTATTGCAAAAATTAATAGTGAATAATGAAGCAGCAAAAATAAAACAAACCACAAGTTCTCTAATTAGATCTGCCATGATCCTCTTTCACCTTTCTGTTCAATCGAGATTCGTGGGGTAAGTATTAAAGTTAATTTGAATTTATAATATGTAATATATGATGAAAGTAATCAAATTACACTATTTTGCATAAATAAAACTAATCTAGAGCAAAAAATAGGAAAAATGCAAAAAAGAAAAAAGGGACGCAAATCCCCCCAGGGGGGATGGGGAATGGACTCAGAAGAGCCTATTCGAAATTATTTTTTATTACCAGCGGTTAAAATATCAGAAAACTGATATAATTCCTCTTGGTTCTTATACAAAATGAACCCAAGAGCTTACAAAGTGCAAAAATTAAAAATTTCAGAAAACGGGGAGATGCCTGGGGGTATTCGGATGGCCCAAAAGTCACTTTTCGGACATCACCTCCTCCTGTTTTCTGTTATACCTGCTAAAAAATAGCAAGCTTATTAAACTTAAATATTCCCAAAATCACTTTGAAAATACCTTTGGCTCAACAAACTTTTAACCGAAAACAACTAAGTTAAAACTAGTTAAAAAAAAGGTGAAAAAAGGAACCAAGGAAAGCAAGCTTTCCTTGGGATCTTGTCTTGCATTTTGGGCAGCCAATATGATGTGCACCGATTGCTGGATTTATATTTTAAATTATGAAAGAGAAATCTAATGCATGCAAGCTACAAATTTTCTTTAAAATGCCATGCAAAAAAAGACGATTTCCCTAAACAGAAATATTAGAATAGCATGCATATAATCTTATAAAACATGTTAAATCTATATCTCTAGACATGCATAAAATAAAAAGAGATAGCCAATAAAATTATTAACATATTCCTTTCCTATAAAGATCATAATAAACTTATTGTCAATCTTTTAGCACTGGATCCACAATATCAAAATAAGCAAGTTATGAACACAAATACAAGTTACCTCAGTGAAACATGGCAATGCTCATCCACACATAATAACATGACACCATCTTGCCTCCAAATCTTTTCTTTATTTCAATGAAAACTAGCAACATTACAATAGCAACAACTATTCAATCCGACTCTAACTAGCTTGGAAAGGAGGAAACTGTGCTTTATTTATAGCAAAAATTGAAACCCTAGTCCAGAAGGGTGCATGCATGACTGAAAGAGAGACTGAAGCTGACAGAGAGTCAAGACGAGCCTGATCTAATGGTGAACTGAGTCTGATCTGATGATAAACTGAGACTAATTGGATGAACTAATTCTAACTAGACTAGAACCGCAAATCGGAATGACACCTCACTCAGTGAACTGAACCAACCAACCAACAACTCTCAGCTTGATCCACACGTGTGGAGGAGAGAGAAAGGAGGGCGCAACCCTAGATCTACATGAGCCAGTTAAGCTCATCTTCAGCCCTGATCATGCCTTCAGTCAAGGAATGGTCATCTCTAGTCAATTTGAAGTTGATGAGACCGACTTCAGTCAAATCGGAGCAAAATCCACTGATTTAGGAATTTGGATTTGCTCCATTATTTAATTACTTTTAATTTAATTAATTTTTAACTAAATTAATTAATATTTGGTTTTTTTTGGATTTTCTCACTTGAGTGATGGACAAATCACTCAAAACTTAGGAAAAGTGGGTTTATGGGTTTACCGGGTGCTCTTAGTTAGAAAATGAGTACCCCCATGATTGAATCTGAATTTTAACCCCACTTTTATTACAAGGCCAATTTTTCCAATTAGACTATTAAAAAATAGCCTAAGTTTTGTGAAAATTTTAAAATTAAAAATTAAAAAAAAAACAAAACATAGGGGGACTTAGCACATGTTCATATGACTTGACAATAATGCCTAGAATGTTTATACATTGACACACATACTCTAATAACCTCAATAGGCCTAAATGTCAAGCCGACCACCCCAACTTTGGAGGTATTGAGTGAAAAACTCAGAAATTATCAATCGTTTATTCAACAACCAATAATAACCAAGGGAAAAAACACTCTGGGCTGATCAGATTGACAAATAAAGTCCAAGAGACCGAGTCATTTATAGACACTACCATGCTAGAACATTTTATTACAACTCCCCCAAGGGGGTATGAACATGCGGTATAGTACAACAAGCACTTCCCAGAAGCAATTATGAAGGTCTTTTGAAGTCCGAAGAAATCATCTTTGTTCGGTTCACCAGGCTCACTTGAGAAAAAACCACTAAGTACAACTTAGGCGGTAACAATTGGCATATTAGGAGTAGTACACACTCTTAATAACATTGGGGTAGAATGCATCTAGAAGTTACTGTATGTCTACATGATATGGATGAATGTTGTAGCATTGGCTAAAATAGTTGCATAGTTGTGTGACATATATTTGTCACTATTAATATATTTTGGAAATTATGATATGTTTCTAATCACACAACTAAAATTGAATTGTAGATCATTCCAAAGAACAAGTAATGACAGTTCAGAAGAGGAATGCGAAGACTCCCGGGTCAGAGACACCATAGCGAAAGAAAGAGCTTCAGAAGAATACAAAGAGAACGGTAGATCCACCTCGAGAGATGAAGACCACCTTGGGCATGAGAAATAATCCAAGATGAAGAATAGTATGATGATACTTCCAAAGAAAGAAAGAGGCCTCGGACACACTCTAGTTATTTTACATTGTTGAGCGACATCATTGATGCATAGCCTTCTAGCTATGAAGAGGTAGACAAGAAGAAAGGGAAGAAGACTATGATCAAAGGGTACCAGTTCAAGAAGAATGACATCTAGGATGCGGTGTCGAGACCTGAAGGGAAGTCCGTAGTGTCTTCCATATGGATCTAAAAGACCCAGCATGCAGTAGATGGTAACGTCATGGGATACAAGGCAATATTCATGGCACGAGGCTTCTCACAGAAAGAAGGCATAGACTACGAAGAGATATTTGCACCAGTGATGAGTCAAGTATACATAGAGAAGCCACTGGGAGTTGAGACACATGATAGGAAGACTCATGTCTGCAAATTAAAGAAGGCCTTATATGAGCTCAAAAGGAATCCATGGGATATAACATACAGTTACATAAGGAGCTTGAAGATCACCTAGAGTGATGAAGATATTAACCTTTGCTACAAGATTGAAGATGAAATCCTATACAAGATGACAAGCTCGCAAATGGGTGTGAGAAGAAATTTTCAACAAAGTTCAAGATAGAGGATCTTGCTATCCAGTGACCCTAGATGGATACTTAGAATATTAGTAGTAGAGGAAGCTACTTGTCACTCCATTACATAATGTTTTAATACATAGAGTACGAAAGGAAGACGGAGAATTATGCTCTGCTTCAAAGCGAGTGACTACGGAAGATCCTGAGGTCCGACATGGTACGAAAGGATGGACATCTTACTTATGGCTCTAGGATTTACTAATAGTAAAGCATATTCCAACCTTTACTTCAAAGTTGAAGGCGTAAGACCAGTGATGCTCCTGTTATATGTCGATGACCTTTTCCTGACAGGAAAAGAGGAACTCATTAAAGATGCACGAAGGATACTTGTTGTCGAGTTTGAGATGAAGGACTTGGGTATGATGCACTACTTTCTAGGCATGGAGGTGTGGCAGAGTGCAGATAGAATCTCCCTTGGATAAGGGAAGTATGTAGTGGAGATCTTGAAGAGGTTTAGGATGATGGACTGCAAGGCCATGGCCACACTTATGACATCGAACCTAAATCTATTGAGTGATGATTCAATAGATTCGGTTGATGCCATGATGTATCATCAGATGATTGGATCCTTGATGTACCTGACGAATGCGAGACCAGATATTTGCTTTGTTGTGAACACATTGAACCAATTCCTGAAGGATATGAGACATGTTCACCTAATTACTGCAAAGCATATTCTAAGGTACCTGAAAGGTGTAGTTGATTATGGGCTCAAGTATGATGCGAATCAGAATATTAACCTGGAAGGTTATGTGGATTCAGATTGGGCAAGTAGCACCATTAATAGGAAGAGAACTTTGGGGTGCTGCTTCAGTATGGGATCATGAGTGATCTCTTGGTTTAGCAAGAAGTAGTCCTGCGTGGCACTGAGTACAACCAAGATAGGAGCATTGAAGCTCTAGTATGTGATCCATATCGATATCTCTCGAAAGAGGGAGTGATGAGTTCTAGCATAAGCGGTGAGAAAAGTTTTCTGAGCATAAAATCCTAGCAAAGCTCGTAGGTTTCTTATATGTAATCAGTCCTGTAGGTTGTCCTCGGATGTAATCAGTCCTGTCGAAGCTTGCATGTTATCCTTGGACGTAATCAATCCTGATGTGATTCTATGCTAGAAATGGCCAAAGTGAAGTTTGAATTATTTAGAGAGAAGCTTTGGTGTACTTCAGATCGAGGTTCCTTCCAAGGGGAAGTGACGAGTCTAGAAGATACAAATACACATAAGCCTTTCTGACATGGTGGCGGGATGGGCCTCCCATGGTCATGATGTAAGTGTTGAGAGCCTTTCCAACATGGTGGTAGGTTGGGCCTCCCATGTTTGTTGATGTAAGTGCTGAGAGCCTTTCCAACATGGTGGCAGGATGGGCCTCCCATTATCATGATGTAAGTGCTGAGCCTTTCCACCATGGTGGCAAGCTGGGCCTCCCATGGTCGTTGATGTAAGTGCTGAGATCCTTTCTAACTTGGTAGAAGGCTAGGCCTCCCATGGTCATTGATGTAAGTGTTGAGGGCCTTTCCAACATGGTGGTAGGTTGGGCCTCCCATGGCGATTGATGTAAGTTTTTTGTTATGTGTATTTGGGTTGTGCTCTATGTGGAAATGAGATGATCTTAGGATGATGAGGTAATAGTAGGGTACATAGGTTCTGCAAGGCATGTAATCAGTCCTGGGATGATCCTTTAGGTTTTGTAGTGGCATATAATCAGTCCTAGGATATTCTATAGGTTTTTCAAGAGACATATAATAAGTCCTGAGATGTACCTACTTGATGGCTGGCTTGTAGAGATCATGAAGACCTGGCATAGGGTTAGGCCTGCATCTAGCATGAAAAAAGGCTGGAACTGTAGATGAAGACCTGGAAGAGGACTAGGCCTACATCCAGCATGAAAAAGAGTTGGCACTATAGATGAAGACCTGCCAGAAGACTAGGCCTACATCCAGCATAAAAAATATTTAGCACTGTAGATGAATACTTGGCAAAGGATTAGGCCTGCATCTAGCATGAAAAATGGCTAGCACTATAGATGAAGACTTGGCAGAGGACTAGGCCTACATCCAGCATGAAAAAGGGTTGTCACTGTAGATGAATACCTGGCAGAGGACTAGGCCTACATCCAACATAAAAAAGGGTTGGCACTGTAGATGAATACCTGGCAAAGGACTAGGCCTACATCCAACATGAAAAAGGGCTGGCACTGTATATGAAGACCCGATAGAGGACTAGGCCTACGTCCAACATGAAAAATGGTTGGCACTGTGTAAAATTTTGATGACATATAGCATGGGATGATTATCAAATTATAAGAACATGATAGTAGAAGCTATGATGAAGAATCTATGTCTCCATGATGATGACGATGCAATGAAGACCTGACCAAATGTGTTGATCATTATGTAGAGAGAGAATACCTTCCTAGTTAAGAGGGAGTGTTGATGTATTTGTAACTTTGAAAGATATTCTGATGTATATTATCATTGTATGTTGTTGTACCCCCATTGGGGATGTGTGTTACCCATTTAAGGGATGTCTAAATTATGTCTAGACCTTGAGGTACAACCTCCATTGTAAGTCGAGGAATAGTCCCCAATGTAACATCATGTAATATGTAATTGTAGTCTCTCTAGGAGAAGTGGGCCCCATGTGAGATGACATGTAGGCTCGAGTCTTATATTTGGTTAGTGACTTGAAAGGGTATAAATAGGGAGGCGCTCTTCCTCATTTATACAGGCCTCACACACTCTCTAAGGCGCATGAGAGAGAGAGATAGTCAAAGGAGGAGAGAAAGATAGTTGTTGAACATTTCTTATCACTGCTTTTGAAAATCTTACTATTCTGAAGAAGCTTGTGGGGTTTTCTCCTTTATGGTTTCCCCGATGAAAATATTTGTGTCTTGTGTATCTTTTATATCTTATGCATTTTGTTGTACTTGTTATTCTTTCAAATAAAGATCCTAGATAATCTAATCAGATCTTAAGAAAATCTAACAAGGATGGATAGCCAGCCTTTACTTGGGGAGTCATCTTTGATGAGTCATTTCTTTAGGAATCTAAACTTACTTGACGTTGATATGACATGATTACTTCCAATGGGATCACGGGTGTTTTCATTCGTGTTGTTGTGAGTTATGTTTTTGATGATTTAAGAAGGCATCCCTGTTACATCAGGATTGAGCCCGTGCCCCAAGACAGGGTCTTACTTCTACCGCTTCTTCGATCGATCCATATTATATGGAAGGATGTATTAAAGTAGAATGCTTCCTTCCACATGTATATCTATATGTATCTATATCTATTTCCAGATTGATAGCTTGAAGTAGTAGAGAAAGCAAAGTAAGCAACACCACTTGAATCTAATTAGAATATCATATACAAAGAAAGTCATACATTCGGTAAGTCATTTAGATTGGAAAATAGGCCCATTCATTACCTCTTCGTTCATTATAAAGGTTAGCGAAGGAGATTTTCCTAATCATTTACTCCATGCATTAGAAATGCATGCGAGTTTTACTGACAGTAGACTCTGTATATACAATTTTCATACTACATTCTATCGTCAGGAAAGTCATAAAGGAAGAACTAGGGTAAGAGGGTAAGTCAGACTAAGTAAGTAATATACGAGCACAGGAGAGTAAGGAAAGTGAGTGGTGTGGTAGTAGTTCTAAGCAGTGATACAAGGCAAAGGCCTCCACCTACAAGAAAACTATGTTATAATCTTTTTTTCATCTGCTTTGAGGGTCAAATCTCTATCGCTAGGATGCTTTCCATGGAGGGTATAACCCCTTCCCTTATGACTTGCCTTATGAATTTCCTAATTACAAGTTGGTGATACTAATAGATTTATTTTAAAGTTGACGTAGCTTAACCATCACTCCATCAATCCCTACATCCCTCCATCCATCCTTCGTGAGTTCTGGTAATAATTGGTCTAATTGGAGAAGTTGAGTCGGGCCACTTCGAAGTGGAGTCCAACAACTATAGTTGACCTTGTAACTTTACGGTGATTAGGAGTTTTTCTCGTTTCAACAACCCAACCTTGAAGTATAGAATAATCATGCTCCTTATGACTGCTGACATCTCTCATTCACCAATTCTTGGGATGGGGATATAGGCACTTTTCTATTTCCAACACGGGTGAAGTAGGTATAAATACAATCGATATGCCATATAGAACGCTTTCCACGGAAATATATTGACCAATAATAGGTACCTTAACTAGGGGGATAGATAAAATACCTACCTTTTTTATATAAATGAGGTACTTATTTCATACTTATTTGAGAAGAGGTTTCGAGAGAAAAATAAAACCTCCTTTTTTATGGGTTTAGAGGATATCCCTTCCAATATTACAACACCCAGTTTGACTTTGTTAGAACCCCATCTGTAAAAATCCATTCCAGTTAGTTCTATCTATAAAAATCCATGTCGGTTTGTCTGCCCGACAATTTTGAAAAGGTGCGGAGCGAAATGTTCTCCAAACATGTCTAAATAAAATATTGGTGTTTCTGGGTTCCAAGTCATATTTTCCATCTGGGTTATAAAACTAAAGTTTTTTTGTAGTGAACTCAACTGTGTGCCTGCATTTCAAGTTCTTCCTTCCTTCCATCCGTCCGTTGTTTTAAGTCTTAAATCATCAATGGTATCTGGTTGGGCGCCCAGCTGGAAAAATAGCAGCTGGTACCCTCCCCCCATAATTAAGCAAGTGTTCCGGAATAAGGTGAATTCCATTGAAGCCCTTACACCATCTGGGTTCCCACTCGCTCGAACTCGCAATTTCAGTAGGCAAATCTCTGCGATAATGCAGTGAAGGTGATTCCTTTAAGGTAGGGGCAAGGAGACACAAGATGATAAGAATCCAATCCATCCAAAAAAGGCACAAAGTTTGTTAGTAAGAGTGGGATGTAATATTTATAATTGTCCGGGTACATCATTTCTCGAGCTCATGTTCACCAAAATCCCCATTAAAAAAATGCCCAGAGTTCCTTAATCACCCAAGTTCCCACCAAATGATAGAGAAGTTATTCATGTGACCACCAAATGAAATATATTTAGCCGTGTTATTTACTTAGGAGCATATCAATTTATCCATACCAACAAATGACAAGAGAAGGACCCGTTCAATCATGCCCGAGAGATAATTACCCCATAATCCCTACCTCACTTAACTCTACGGAACAATCGTTCTTACCTTGAATGGATGGAAGGAATGATAATGCAACATTACATATGTTGCACCATTCGAAGATCATATGCCAGTCATACATAGATGATCATATCCCAGTAGTCGTATCCAACCAGTCATTGCCAATGGTCATAGTCGATAATATCCAAGCATTTTCATCTGGTCATATCCAGTGGTCATAGTCTATAGTAGCCAGGAATTATCATCCGGTTAGATCCTGAAGGTCTCCAATTAGAGCTGATCATAGCCATTCATTTCCAGAAGCTCATTTCCAAAAGGAGTTACCCATATTCCCCGGGACATATGAGGCTTACCCCTACAAAACAATAGTTACTGCCTCGATTGAATGAATGATGCTATGATGATGTGTTACATATGGTGATTCCACATTTGAGGATCATACTCATTCAGATCCCATAAACACCAGCCGCCAGTCAGTCATAGCCAACCATTTCTCATTTCCTGAAGGTCATTTCCAATAGTCGTTTCTCATTGATGATAACTAGGAGTACTTGCCGGGAGTCCTAGCTTGTTGTCGTTTCTCATAACTGCTAGTCATAGCTAGGAGTACTAGTCGATCATAGCCATTAGCCAGTCTTAGCCTTAAGGTATAGCCTTAGTACTAGCCATAAGGTACTAACTAGATTAATAGCCTTAGTAAGTTATCCATCCATAAGGTACTACTTGCCTGAGTAAGGTTGTGACCATAGGGTAAGGTACTAAATTTCTAATAAAATTCAAGCCCCAAGGTACTAACTAGTCTTATTAATTTCCTTAAGGTAAGTACTGGCCATATGAACTTAAGAGTGAAATCCATAAGGTAGGGTAGAGAAATAAATTAGCTCCTGATAGAGTTGTTCAACTTGAGTTTCGATAGTAGTATAAATTCCAACTCTAACTACTTCTCACTAACTCTAACAACTAGTTCTAATTACTTGTAGTTCTTATAACGACTATCTTTATGCTATTTAGCTTACGGAGTGTTACATAATCTCTACACTAGCTATGACCTTACATATTGCTTTACAGATAGCTTAATATGATAGACTTGATACTAGTTTGAGTTAATAATCTAACATGATATTATTTTTATAGGTCAAGTACACCCTTGTACTAGCTCATCTCAGTTTGTATCTGAATGACTATAATGTCCATTATGGAAACTACTGTGTTCAGTTGAACCAATAGAACCAATACAATCTATTTAGTAGAATCCCATACGTGAAAGCTTCTCCAACGTACAACATTAGCTATGTGGTTTAGCTCTAATATTGAGAATACGACCCTTAGAGGAAAGTAATGTGATTAGTACTTCTTATGAGATAGACTTGTTTCCCATACATTCAATAGCACAACCTTGAATCGTACATTATGTATGAAAGCTTCTAATACCTAATCTGTGCTCATACTATTCCATAATCTATGCCAATTAGTACTCTTTCTCCAATGTCCATAGTTATGACTAATATTCCCTATTGATTATGATTACGGTTATATGATATCAGAGCCATTGGAATATGAACATAAGTACTACCATAACAATGGGATTACCATTTGTTACTTACACTAATTGAATGTGTGTCATTAGTGTGGTTATGTTTATACTAGTCATTGTGTTTCCCTATACTTGGTCGAGCTCAATACAATGAGTTGACTAAGCTATCAACATGGATTACATGGATCACATGAACTGTTCCTGGTTATGAGTTCCAATATTCACCAATTAACTAATACATATGAACTATAGTTTAACAAAGCTCATTATAATAAGTGTATCTCTGACCAATGAAACTTGGATTGGGTACCAAGCAATGAATACCTTTCTTTCATTGTCTCATTATGGGTGCCAACCTATATGAAATATGATGAACTAACAATGTGACTTAAAGCAAGTAATGGTGATATATGTCACTAAATGGTTCTTAGACCGGTTGAATGTTTCATGCTTACCAATCCAATTAGATGATCTCAGTATTACTTCTAGTTTAACCATTAAGGCCAATATTTACGTATTCTACATAATAAGCTTTATGTTCCAAGATAGTATCGATCTTCTCTATTCCCCATTATGTGTCTGAGTAAGAGTAACTGAGCTTAATCTTATCTTTACTTCTCCATCCATCTAAGAGCTTATCTAAGCATCATCTTATTAAAGAGGATGTGTGTAGCTTAGGGAAATTACAACCCTGTAATTTCCATTACTATAGATTACAACAACTTCTTTATGCAGGTTGAACCAATAGATCCAATAGAATATTGTTGCTCAAGAACAAGGGGGAATTCTCTTCTATGTCCTGATTAGCACTAGTGAAAGATTTGAGAAGTTCTAGTTATACTATATTTTTCTGACACCTTTTACCTATATAATTTTTTTCTCAATGCTATTAGTAGAGAACTAGATGTTATTAGAACTAGTAGAGAGTTAAGCTAAGGTATACCGTAATCTCCTTACTTGTTATGCTTATTGAGTCAATACTCCTATTCTCATTAGTAGTGTTCCATCTTTTCACTATAAGTTTCCTTATCGCTATTACGTCAACACTTACTCTAAGTTTGTACTATCTCTAACACAGTCAAATCAATCAGCACTACTTAACCTTTTCTAAGCCCATTCCATTCGATTAGAGTAGCCCAGTCGATTAGCCAAGCATCCAACAACAATTGATTATCTAGGTAACAAATCCTATAAACCAAGCCCTTATAAGCACAATCGAGTATCCAAGCCAAGCAACCTAATCTGATCGTGCTAGGTGTAAAATCCCACCCATTCAATTAGCCAAACCAAGCTCATAACCGACTTACATAAGCTATCGATAAAGAAAAATCTCTCTACTATGAAATCTGGGACAACTCAGTTATGAGTGACTAACTATATACCCTAGTGTATCTCAAATCTAGTGTTGTATCATTACTGTACCGTCTGTGTGGCATATCATACTATTTTGAATTGGCACAATACCTAGAAGCTACTCACTACATGAACCGTTTCACTTAAGCCTTTCTCATTCAAAACACGAAGCAGTAAACATAAACAATTCAAATAAGCCTCCCTGATTGCCATTATATATGTGAATATCCCACAATAAGCTAAGCAAATTCTATCATGATTTTCCCTCCCCTTTTTCTCTCTCAACTCCATCCCTTAAAGGCTGGTAATGTAGTATTTTGAAACCCTACTTACCCTAGCAGTGGGTTTACTTGAACCCATACCTTCCTATTGATTCATATGATCTTTAAGGAGACCTATGTATTTACTCCTAAAATACCATGCTTTCACATTCCTTTCCTGGCTCTCTTCAACCATTGTTATGCCTAGTGTGACAAATATGACAAAATAGCCCCTTGTAGTTGAAGAGAAACAAAATGTTACATTGGGCCAAATTCCATGGTCAAATGTGTACACCTTTATTACATCTATTATGACCATTTCAAGGCTAACACTGGAGATCAATGCTACTAAGTAATTAAGGTTATTGGAAGGTCAAAGCTCTCCCTCACTTATGCAAAGTAGTTACAAAATCAAATCAATGATTCCTATAAGTTCATACTTTTGATGAATTTCCCACAATATAAACCCAAGATTATGGTACAAACCTGATTGGCCTCCATTGTGCATCCCAAGTAACGAAAGCAACTTGATATGATTTAGGAAGATAACATTTGTTTTTGAAAACACCCAATACCAATGCACCTACATTGTCTATACAATTGATCTAGTTACAAGAGTTCCATTACCAAATGGACTTTTTACCATGAACACATCCTAGAGCGCGAAGAGATCGAGAGGAAAATCTAGGAGTTTCCTGACCAAAAGAATATTAGCTTGTGTTCTTACCCCTATATAATTCCAACAAGAAGGTCATTAAAATAAGAGACGCAACACATGCATTGACTACCATACACTTAAAAAGAGAACTATAAAGCACCCCTACCTAATCCTACACAATGATGACCTTCTCAATAGATTGAGTGATGCAAAGTTCATTACCGAGCTCAACCTCAAAATTAAGTTTCCATGAAGTCTCAATGGATCTTCAATATGTCGATAATACCACTTTCAAGGAGAAAATGGTATGTATTAGTAGTTCATGATGACCTTCGAACTCATAATTAAAGAAACAACAAGCAACCTCTTTCAAATCACTTTGTTGCAACTTGTGCACTTGCATTATGTGCTTATCTTCAACAAAACATGGAGCAAGCATGTAGATCATATCAAGGAATTCTTAGATACTTTAGACATACATGAATTGTACGCCAACCTCGCCAAGAGAACTTTTACACATAAAAGGATCAGGTATCTTGGTTATGTTGTTGATGGCATATGAGTCCATGTCCATCTAGATAAAATATAGGTCATTCAAGACTCACTTACCTTTACAAATCTCATGCAAGTCCACATATTTATCAATTTAGAAAACCTCTATCAAAAAGTGAAATTGGGTTTATCAAGACCCCCCCCAAACAAATGCTCTGCAACAACCACAAAAGAAATTTTTTAAATGAACTCAAGCACCAAAAAAACAATATTGAAGAAAATTAAGCATGGACTCCATTCAATACTAGTTCTGCTCTTACTAGATCTATGCCAACCTTTTCAAATTGAGATCGGCATATATGAATGTGCCATGGGAGAAATCCTCACTCAATCGGCCATTATATTTCATATATCTCAAAGAGATTGAATGATACCATTCACAACTACTTAATGTATGACTAGGATTTGTACACCAGTGTACAAGTAGTGTGCCAATAGAAACATTACTTGCTCTATAGGGAGACTATTATTCATTCAAATAAAAAACAGAGCCTATAGAGTTTGAAGTTTATGAGTGAAAATAGGTGTTCGATTGGGTTTTGGCCTTTCTTGTTTGTGCAAACACAGAGCGGTCAGCAAAGTGCATGCTGGCTGAAATGGATGGAATTACTGTTGCAGTGTGACTTAGAGACCAAGCATAAAAGAGGAAAAACAAATCCTTGATTACCTTACTCATCCACCAATGATATCACTTCTCACTATTCTAGATACTTGCAAATGCAACATAAGTAATTGGTTACAACATTATGAAAAAAATCTGCATTATGCGCAAATTGACAAAGATCTCCACTTGAGCAAGTCAATCACAAATAACTATTTCAAAGATGATCTGACCTTCCACCTTGGACATTTGTGTGTCCTAGCCAGTGAACAATGTTGAAAGCTTATTTAATAACCCCATTATTCCAATATTGTAATTCACTTCAACATCTATAAAACCAAAGCTATCTTGCACAAATACTTCTACTTTTCAAGCGGATTAGGTAGTTGTAGCAGGAGCTTAGGGCAGGAGAAACTGACCGTATTGCATGTGGACAACCAGAGTGTGATTGCCATGGACGAGAATCTAGTGCGACATCAAAGGGAGAGCCACATAGGGATCCATATGCACCACATCAAGTAGCTTGTCTAACTTGACATCCCTATAGAGTAGTAGATGGCTGACATCTCCACCAAAACTTTGGCTGATGTAAGATTCATGGGGCATTAGAAAAGAGATTATCCGAAATATAGCTATGAACGGACTTACTTTATGGAGGAAATAACCATAACATATGAATAGCTATAGAAATTATTTTCTTTCCAGGTCAGTGAATATATCTAGGAAAGGTAAGCTTTAGGAATCCACTTACTAGTGTTCGTAGGGAAGGAAGGAGGAACCACTCGTTGGTGCTCTCAGATTAGGATGGTAGTTTTGGCTACGCCTCCTCTACCAATATAATTTATCCAATCAAAATATCTAGGCCAAGAAGTGTTATACTTTAGGGTTATGTCTATTTGGTAGGTACGACTTTGCCTTATCTACCTGTCCAATCAATCAAGATTATCTAGTAAACAATTCTCTCCTTTCATTATAATTGTGTGTGCGTAAGTAAGATTAACCATTTTACAATGGAAGTTCCATTGAAGGATAATATTGATGACGAAACTACCTATATATAGTTCCGAAAGGAATATTTATAGCCAGATATTCCACCCACGAATGTTATCCTTCCAATCTATCTTTCCCACGAATGAACTTACCCTACCAATGATTCTCACACTAGCCAAATCTACCCAAAAAGGATTCACAATAGTCTGAACTACTAGAATTTAACTACCCTACCTAACTCATATTCCACTTCATAGCGTAGCTAATCAACATCCTATCAACAACTAATATATATATGCTATTCCCTTACCTTACTGGGCCTTCTCATGCCTTTTTTCTATCTAGATAATAGTCAATCCTGACTTCCTTTTGTTGGTACCTACCTACAAGATTTGGAATTCTCTTCCTTATATAGAGATATATACATATACAATATAGATAGGTGCCCCGACTCCATTAGAGCTCGTACGGTATAGTTTTCGAACCCAGTGAACAAGGGGCTAACCTTCACCTTATCCTTGGGGGAGGAAATTGATTGAGACCTTTGCGCTTTGATCCTGCAGCAGATAATGTCCTCTTATTAAGCTTAAGCTTTTTTACACCCTTTTAACATGCTTTGGTATCTACCTACCCATAATAACCTTAGTGTGTTTTCTTTTTATATCTTATATATCCTTTATGTATGGGCTTTCCTCCATTTACGAACGAGTCTTCCTTTTCTAGCTCCCTAAACACGACTCCTATGTCAGTTGGCCTAGCTTGATATCAACAAGTCCCACCAACATGTCACACATTAATTTATCATAGATAATGTGTTGCAATACCTAGTCTCAAGTAGGTATTAGCCACCATACTCTCATAGAAAAGAGTAAAACACCCCAAAACATGGTAAAATAGATATAACCATGGAAATGTGTGGAGAATAACATAGATCAATCCAAACCCCTTAAATCTACTAATTTTTACCACGGTTTTCTCTTCCAACACATAGTATCTAATTTTGCTTATTTTATGGTTACAGGGTATTAATCTTTAATGCACACTCACCTTATTGACCACACGTGTGAAATTATAGCACATGATGGAGGGAGTACCTAACACTTATTCTCTCTTTGGCATCTTTGGCATTGGTATATGTGCATGTAACTGCCTTTACACATTCTCCTAGGGCGCACCTACTTTGAGGACTTGATGGATGTTAACTTGTCTTCATTACACATGGATATATACCATTCACACATGTGATAGGGTCACGTGTGGATTGGGGTGGTTACAACAACTAATTTCATTTGTTTACATCTTTTTCTATCCACACGTGTGAAGCCTTGGAGACAACACCTAACCATCTATTACATTTTGAGAATATGGTTGACTTGGCATGGGTTTTGTCATTTCTTGATGGAACTCTCCACCACTTTTGTGAATTTCTAATTTATAAGGATACTCTAGAGATATGTACCACCTTTAAGGAGGTCCACACATGTCACTTTGCATGCTTATTACTTGGATCATACTACTGTTTTTTGTAAGTTTTGTTAGACGATCTTGTGATGAGGAGTTTTATCCCTTGAAAGGATTGATCTCGATATGGGGTCTATACTAGTTGTATAGTTGTAATCCAAAGTATCCAGGAAGGAAGTATTCATGGTGTTTTCCGGCATTCAATCGAACATGTAGTCAACTTACTTTACTAATTCTTCAGGGGGGAATGCCCTCCATCCCTGGATCGTTACCAACTAGAGCTCGTCCCATCCTATTTCATCGCGAGCTCCCCAAGTATAGGGGCACTCGGTCTATCACGCAAATTGAAATATTATTTTCCCTTCTTTTCAAATCATTTACGAAGTTGATCCCACAAAATATCATACTCATGACTGTGGTCTATTAAAGAATTGATTCAGTGGAGAAGGCATTTTTTAGGATTTGTTATCACGAATCTTGTAGTTTCCCCATGAGGTGATCCTATTCAGGACGACAAAGGGAAAGGAAATGAAATTAGTGACCTATGATATCCAAGACCTCCAAAATAACTCAAATGTCACACGAGTCAAGGATACCGGCACTTCAGACTCGGTGAAAACACAGAGCCCAAGGGGCGTCCCTATGACCAAGAAACCCTAAAACAAGGAAAATGAATGAGTAGTCGAGGTAAACTTGGTGGAATATCTTAGTAGGATGGTTAATTATATTTTAGAATGATTACCAAGAGATTTCAAGCAACCAGGTGAAAATCCCCAAATTTACCTTCGGGTTTATGCAGAAAAAATGGGATTTAGGGAAAAATGGTGAAATTAGGTAAAATTGGACACTCAGATTGATTGCTGGATGTAAATTTAGGAAAATAAATCTGAAACCAAAAATACCTAGTTTGTGGTTTGTGAAATACCCACTTCCCCCAAGGGGGGCATTTTTCCCTAAGTAGAAAGCTAGTGCTTTGGATGGGAAAATGGAGTCTGCTTTTGATGAAACTTTAAACTTAAGGTTTTTACGTTAATTCTGAAGCGGGTTTTAAATTTTATAGCTCATCACAAGCTAGAGACTATGGATCTACAAAATGAGGGTTTTAATGTAATAGAATGATGAGTAATCCATGCACAGAAAACAAAAGAAGAGAAACTTACCTAAGGTATATACCTAGTTCTTGCATATGAACTGATAAATGATGAAGAATGCCACTTTCTCTTCGAAATGAACCCCCCACCTTCCCTTGTTACCAAACAGCCTACCCACCGGAATAACTAGACCTTCCCTATACACTCGTTGAATGAATGCGCTTTGTGGGGACTGCTAGAGACTTACTAGTTGGGATGATCCAAGCTTAGCCTGACTTTCTTACTACCCATGACACTTACCACTACACCATAGGATGGATAAACTCATTAAACCTCACACGCCTTAGATTATTGATACAACATATTAACAATCATTCCAATAGAGAGAGCAGTGGTGCACGTGCGTTTGACTACACTTCCTTGTTACATATTCTTACTTTGGGTACCACTAGTGCTATTTAACCTTTACTAGAAACTACCCTTCCCTTTACCTTTACTTTTACCTACTAACCACCTACCTTTAACTACCCACTTATCACCTAACCATCCCCCACATTCACATTGTACCAGCGTTCGATAACACATGACATATTCTTACTTCGGTACCACTATGATCATTGTGGAAATTAACCAGGATATGCTTCGAAGTAATGAAAACTAGTATCATGTAACTAAAGAAATGGAGAAGAAATCAAAGCATAATTACATATGTAATGAAAGACTGGAAGAACTTAGCAATCGACAAATCCCATAGGTTGGCGGGGTTTGATATTGCCTGCAAATGTGGAGAAACGTTTCTCCTCACCTTATATTCCAATCAATCGAACTTCCCAAGTGCTTGTTTGAGTTCCAAATTCTGACCTACTCTAAGAGAGATGGGATCCTTCATTTAATCAAAATCCAAGCCACTAGAGACCCTCTCTTCTTGGTAGAAAATGTCTTCTTTGTTGTTGTCCCTCTTCATGGATCAATGTTCTATAAAATTGATTGTATTCTCTACATTGTTTTATTCGCTTGGGTTTTAAATCCACATATATCTTGTCCTCTATAACCCCATAACTGACATGTAGAAGTTACCCTCTAAATTAAAATTATTCACAACTCTATCCTTATTTAACCTTTGATATTTTTAGATGTGCCTTTAGGAATTAAAGGCGGTGGACTAAAATTTCTAACCCGTATCTAGATCTATAACACTCGATACGATGTCACCACCTTTCACTAGGGATACAACCCCTTCCACTTTCCATTATTCAACACACTTGAGTATCTAAATCTATGACAAGAGTTTCTCCAAACATCAACATTGATTTTAGTTTCCCCTGCCATGTTGGATATGAAAGAGCCTTCCCAGCACTACCTTTACTTATATTAAATAGTTTCCATTTGAAATGATTATCAGTGGATGAAACCTCGCTATCTTTCTCTAGTGGATTTGTTACATCTTTCTTCCACGATGTTTTCTTAAATATATTTATCATATAATATGAAACCAAGTGATCGTATGCAGTGCATATTAGACATAAAAAGGGATCCCCATGTATTCAAGAACTTGGTAATGTTTATATCCACATGTTTACCCAAAAATACTAAAGTGATATGTTTATCCATGCTTGCTTTATTATAATGTTAGCTATCCACCATTTATTTCTTATATCTCTATCCTAAAACTTTTATAATATATTTCTTATATGTCTCTCTGATTTTTTATTGAATCTCCTCTACAAAGGGCATATTATATTTATCTGGCCTTTTAATTCTAGTCCTTTGGAATAAAATGCTAGAATTTCAATTACACCATTGATGCAACATGTTAACCTTGAAAAATTTGGTATGTTGCATTACATGTGGCCTAACATTAACCCTTGGATAGGATTCTAGGTTCCACCTTTTGTTTGTTTCCTAAGTTTATCACTTAATGTATTTCAGATGCATAATGCCAACACATGTTACTTTTGAGCTGTTTGTGTCATTGTTAATATTGTTTTTTGTTCCACCCTAGAGCAACATTTTAATTGGAAATTAAACTTCTTAATAAAAGCATATCTTTTAATTGAAAATAAAAAAATTCACAATTTCAATTACACCATTGACACAACATGTCAACCTTCCAAAAGTTTGTATTTTGCATTACATATAGCCTGGCATTAACTTTGAGAAATGATTCTAGGTTCCACATTTAGTTAGTTTCTTGAATTTATTATTTAATGTATTAATAGATAATATAACTAAAATTATTATTATATTTTAATGGAAAATTAAAATTCTTAATAAAAAACATATTTTTAAACTAAAAGTTAAATCCTTTAATTAAAACATTGTTATTGTGTATTTCTTTTAATAAAATTCAATAAAACGTTGTTGTTGCCCTATCGTTCCTTAATAAACAAAAGATTATTTGTCTTGTTCTTTGTATATGTGAATTCTTATCCTATCAATATGCCTTTAAACACATGATTTTTAACCTGCCCTTAAAACAAAAGATCAATTACCTGTGCTAATCCTACCGTTTGTGAATCTGTGAATCTTTAGAGTTATATATTTTTGACCCCACCAATAGCAATAGATTAAAGAAGAGATTAATAATGATTTACCTATGAAAGAAATAAGAGGATTACCTGATCATTAACTGCTCCTTACCCTTATTCAGTGCAACAATGGGATGTGCAACTGCCTAGTTTTTCACATTTTAACAACAATAGCCTAGTTCTTAGTAATATTCAGTTATAGGCAAGATAAGAGTTCAAACAGTCCAAAAAAATTAGTTGGAAGGGCAGATATGAAATGAAATTCAAACCCTCATCAGTGGAGTGCTCTTTTTTTCCACATTCCTCTAAAATGAATTCTTAGAATAACACAAAACGCAGAAGGAAGGCCATTTTGGTGGTTCCATGGTGAAGCTCTATAATACGGCTGCAATATCTTCCTTCTGTGAACACCACAGATCCATATGCTAAATTTAAAGGCGCTTCAGGACACATAGGAATCACCTTCTGTTCAAAGGTAAGCTTCACTTCCATGGCTTTGTTACTTATTGTTATTATTAGTAGGACAAACAAAACTATCAAAATTATTAGGGTCCTGATATCTGTAACGATAGGCATTTCTATATCTTATTATTGTGCGCATTTGCATCTAATTGGCGTCAATATGGGAACCTAGGAAGCTATTACTAAATTTGCAGCTCATAGGGAAAACTTATTTTCTTTGGGGAAAATGAATGGGGTTTTGAATATTTAGTGAATATTAGTTTTGGGGTTCTGTGATTTGTTTTTAGAGTACTTTTCTTGCAAATGATCTGAGATTCCTCTAGATTGAACCCCTAGTCACTCAAAAGCTATCTGCCTCAGTTTTTCAACTCAACGTTTCACATTTTACTGTGTACTTCATTTTATTGGGTTGTTACCTCTACTGTTGTCTGAGGGGCTGCTGCAACCTTTAGTGAGAAAACCGTGACCTCCTGTTGACTATCCGAGTGGTTAAGGTGTGTGGCTGCTAAGTACATAGGGTTTCCTCGTGAGAGTTCGAATCTCTCAAGCGATGGCTTGCAAATAATTTTTTTTGCAAACTCACTTTGATTTAAATTTTCTAATCAAAATTCTCTAAGCATCTGGATGAATCAAAAGTTTATACCTACTCATAAATGTCAATCCTACAAGCTCTTTCACTGCCTTGGAGATCCCATAAATGTCAATTTCGTAAGCTCTTTTTCTCCCTTGGAGATCTCAGTTGGGTATGTTGAATAGATGGGCGATTCGACACCAATATGAGGGTATCAATATTGAAGCCAAAACTCAAGAAGCATTCAATTCTGAAACATGTTAGGATTTTCCACACAGGTGGTTTCTCTCTGAAGAGAGAAAACGGTTTTACTCTAAAGAATGAAAACAATTATACTCTCTAAATATTGAGATAAGTAGAATGTACAAGTTCAATATGACTTCAAATTGGCAGGATGAGGCTAATTTCCTTTTTTAAAAGGAATACACCTATCATCAAATCCAACCCAAATTAGGTAATCTACCAAAATACTATGTGAGAAAACAAATTCCATTGTTGTGATGGACTGATCCATGATATTTTGTTGGCTACTAAACTCAGCCATGACCTCCTTCTAGCTATTAGATTAGGGTCATGAAGATTTGTTGTTGGACTAATCTGTGATCTTGTACTGCTCCTTGAATGAGCCGTGGTCTGTGTGCTAAGTTGGGTCATGACTTGTAAATTGCTCCTAGAACGAGTTGTGACCTGCTAGGGCTACATAGTGCTAAGCCATGACCCTCCTTATGCTGAACAATAATTACTATAGTATGTTGTTTATATAAGCATTTATACAGCAGCCACCACAAGCTCAATCCAGCACAGGTAGGAACAATCCGATATCTTTATGCTACAGATTGAAAAATAAATTGTTAGAATATAATCCGTCAGGATTATTGTAAATAAATAAATAAATAGGAATTTGAATAGTTGCATAGGAAGGTGAAAAGGCTGGTTCTCAACCGCCTCATTGTAATGTATAAATTAATGTTTTATCCATGAATAGAAATGAATCGGGAGTTATTACCAACAAGTGGTATCAGAGCCAAGTTCATAACTCCTGCCTGCATGCCTGCCATTCTGTCTGCCTGCTGCCGGCCTGCTCAGTCAGTCTGCCCCTGCGCGCATTCATTATGTGCGTTTTCTGCTCATACGTTTGATGTATAATGAAGAGCCTAACCCTAATCCTGAGTTTTTCTTGTGCTGCTATGAGCCAATCCATTTTCTAAATCTTTCTGCGACCACGTTGAAAGCTGTGTTGTAGAGTGCGATGATCCTTGCTGCATTTTCCTTTCTCGCCCCCTTGTCTTAGAACCAGAGTTTGGAGCTTCGGCGATCTCTGGGCTCTGGATATTGCTGCAGCAACATAGAAGTAGTATTATTATAATATAGTATTACTGCGTTGAATTGTATCCCTACTTGAGTGGATAATGTTGAATGCAATTGGAATTGTTGAGACTGGAGGTCAATTGAATGTATTGTTGGCCGTAATGACCGAGACAGCGAGCTACGAGCTACAACAACATACTTGAAGAGCAGTCAAGGCGAGTCGAAGGAATTGGAGGTCGAAACTCTTGTGTTTATGCTGGAGAATGTACAACTAGGAAAAACTCAGTCCATTACTTAGAACGTGGAGTATTCTGACTGCTGCGTGTTGAAGACAGTTGCGTTTTGCATTGTGAAGTCTGGATTGCATTGAGACTGATGCATTGCTATCGATGTGAGGAGCTGCGTAAACCCTAATTTCATGTTATATTGCGTTGAGGTGCTATGTGGAGAAGAGACCATCCTACGTGCTGATATACTGCTGCGTGAAGCCTGAAGCCTGAGCACCGTGAAGCTGTGCACCTACCAGAACCTGCGTGGAGAGACTGCTCGTGGAGATAGTATGAGCCTGCGTGGAGATGTATGAGCCTGTAGAGTTTTTTGTTGTGTGAAGAAATAAAGTTGATGTGCAGCTATTGTAAACAAAGCGAAGAAACTGAAGTTCCAGATCCATACTATGGTGGGCCGCAGGGTTTTGAAAAGGTTTTAGATATTCTGAAAGATGCTTATGAATCGTTACTTGATGAAATTGTAGAAAGGTATTTTAAAGATATTCCTAAGGGCTCTTGTTGAGAGTGTCTCATTTTTAGCAAAGGAAATGATGAGGGTTTCTTGATTTGCGAGCTTGCATTTTTACTATATCTGGACAGATTGCATTTCAATATTCTATGTTATTAAGGCCTTATTATGGTGGCTGCGTTCTACATGAAAATACCTGAAATGCGTGTTGAAATACCTGCGTTGGAAGAATAAATACCTATCAGTGAATAAATAGTCTGGTTTTATTTTATTGACTGATATAAAATTGAAGACTGACTGATAGATTGAAGAATATATATATGCTGACTGATATATATATGTTGAATGGTATATATGCGTTGAGTATCTATACTGCTTGGAGTCTGGAAAATTTTTATGATTGCTGGTGTATACTTGCTGCTGAACCTGTGGAGCTGCCTACGTATCAAGCGAGCCTGTGTTGCTACAGCCTGTTGAAGACCTACTTGAAGACCGATCTCAGAGACTGAATACTAAGACTGATATATTGCATTATGATAAGGAGTCTGATATATTGCTAGTGACTGATATAAAGAAGCCTGTGTATGACTGACAGTGATATATTTTGTATCTACTGATATATTTGCTATAAACTTGCATTGTATTCACCTTGGCAGAGACTGTAGACCTGCAAGGTTATTATTTTTTCTATTTCTCTTTGTCATATCAAGTTTATTATTGTAAACTAACAGTTGTAAGGATGCACTCTTTGGCATCTAGTATTGGTGCTGCCCTAGCTGGCAAAGACCAATCCAAAGACCCTTCCAAGGGAGATTGCAGCAAGAGAGGACGAGGAAGAATAAATTTCAGAGGCAGAGGGGGCAGAAGCAAAAGATCATATTTGCAGTGCAAACGTTGTGGAAAAATTGGGCACACATTAGATCAGTGTTGGGATTCATGGGACTCCATCAAAGACAAGCATAACCAGAAGAAAGATGACCAAGATGCTAGTAAATTTTCTGATTCTTGTATTGTTGCACATTGTAATGTTGGATTTAATGAAATGACTTCTCTTTCATCTTACAAAGATTGTTGGCTGCTTGATACTGGTGCAACATCACACATGACATTTAGAAAAGACTGTTTTGAAGAACTGAATGAAACAATAGATGGCATAGTTTACTTTGCAGATAAGTCAAGTATTAAACCAAAGGGAATGGGCACCATTCGACTGAAGATGCCTGGATTCCCTAATTTCTTGTTGAAGAACGTTCTCTATCTTCCAAAGTTGCAGAGAAGCCTGCTGTCCTTGGTGGAGATTCGACAGCAAGGCAATTCCATCCACATGTTTGATGGAATCGTTGAAATAAGAAAGTCCTCTGACAACCAAGTCATCATGACTGGATATGAAGATGGGAAGCTGTTGAAGCTCAAGGGTTCATCCGCAAGATTTCAGAACTATGCCTACCACTCTCAGCATGGAGAAGGTACTATGTCATCTAGCTCATTGTGGCATGCAAGATTTGGTCATCTAAATTATAACAATCTTCGTTTGTTGAGAAAGAATGGTGTATTTAGCTTTCCCACCATTCCTAAAGAGAAGAATAAATTTGATGCATGTATATTAGGGAAACATAGTAAGCTGCCATTCCATGAATCTAATTTCAGAGCAAGTAGGAAATTAGAACTAGTGCATTCTTATTTATGTGGCCCAATGCCAACTCCTTCAGCAAATGGGAATAAGTATTTTATGAAATTTGTTGACGACTACTCACGAATGTGCTGGATTTACTATTTAAAGACAAAATCAGAAGCATTTCAAACATTCAAAGACTTTCATGCATTGATTGAAAAACAAGCACAATCAAAGATTGGTACACTCCGTACTGATAATGGGAAAGAATACACTTCAAATGCTTTTGAAAATTATCTTCGCCAACATGGAATTGCACATCAGACCACAGTTCCCTACAATCCTCAACAAAACGGTGTAGCAGAGAGAATGAATAGAACCATAATGAATATGGTTCGCTCAATGATGTTTTTCAAGAATGTAAAACTAATGTTTTGGGGTGATGCAATAAAATGTACAGCATATTTGAGAAACAGAAGTCCCTCAAATACGCTTGATAA
>LPNX010010158.1:27354-68755 GCA_001517045.1 Pseudotsuga menziesii | reverse complement strand
ATGTATCATTTGATTGTGAATTTAATTTATCTGCTAACTTTGAACCAACTTCCTTTGAAGAAGCTTCTACTCGAGTTGAGTGGAAAGAAGCTATGCAGAAGGAGTATGATGCACTCATAAAGAATGGAACTTGGAAGCTGGTTGACCCTCAAGTTGGAACCAAACCAATTGGCTACAAGTGGGTGTACAAGAACAAATACAAATTAGATGGCTCACTTGACAAGCACAAAGCGAGGCTTGTAGCAAAAGGCTATGCACAGAAAGAAGGAATTGACTATGAAGAAACATTTTCTCCTACAGCAAAATGGGCTACCATCCGAACCTTACTCTCTTTAGCTGCTCAGAAAGGGTGGAAAGTTCATCAAATGGATGTGAAGACTGCTTTCTTGAATGGAGACTTGAAAGAGAATGTCTTCATGTCTCAGCTAGAAGGCTTTGTTGTGAAAGGAAAAGAACAAAAGGTATGCAAGCTTGTCAAATCCTTGTATGGCCTAAAACAAGCACCTCGCGCATGGTATGAAAAGTTAACCGAGCATCTTTTGAAGTTAAATTTCAAACATTTTGATCTTGATGATGCAACACTGTTTATAAAGAAAGTTGGAAGATCTGTTGTGTATCTTGTGGTGTATGTAGATGATCTTTTGATGACAGGGAACAATGAGAGCTATATATCATCCATAAAGAAAGATTTGAAAAAGATCTTTGAAATGATAGATATGGGACATCTCCACTATTACTTAAGAATTGAAGTCACTCGACATCCTAAGTACATATTCCTATCTCAGAAAAAATATGTTGGAGAACTACTAAACAAATTTTGCATGACAGATTGCAATCCTATATCTACTCCAATGGAACAGAAAATGAAGCTCACATCAAGCGAAGGAAAAAAATTTGAAGATGCGACCAAGTATCGACAACTTGTAGGAAGTCTTATCTACCTTACAACAACTAGACCATATATTTCTTATGTTGTTGGCATACTTTCAAGGTTCATGCATAAACCTTGTGAAGGACACTGGTCAGCTACAAAGAGGGTTCTAAGATACTTGAAGGGGACTCAAGACGTTGGACTCAAGTACTCTAAAGTGGATGACTTCAAACTTATTGGGTACTCAGACTCAGATTTTGATGGCGATAAGGAGACATGAGTATCAACTTATGGATACACTATGAGTCTTGGATCAACAGCTGTTTCATGGAGATCATGCAAACAGTCAGTTCCAGCAGATTCAACAACAGAAGCAGAATATGTGGCTGCATCTGAAGCAACGAAAGAAATAGTATGGCTCAGGAAGATACTTGAAGATTTGCAAGAAAAACAAGAGAACTCCACTCCATTGTTGGCCGACAATACTTCTGCAATCAAGCTGGCTAAGAATCCTAGATTCCATGATCGAACCAAACACATCAACACAAAGTATCATTTGATTCGACATCATGTAGAGGCCAAGAAAGTCCATATTCGACATTGTTCCACAAATGATCAAGTTGCAGACATCTTCACCAAAGCGCTTGGACGAGAAAAGTTTGAAAGATTCAGAAACATGCTCGGACTTACGAACACCCCTTCGGATTAAGAGGGGGATTGTTAGAATATAATCCGTCAGGATTATTGTAAATAAATAAATAAATAGGAATTTGAATAGTTGCATAGGAAGGTGAAAAGCTTGGTTCTCAACCGCCTCATTGTAATGTATAAATTAATTTTTTAGCCATGAATAGAAATGAATCGGGAGTTATTACCAACATAAATAACTATTTGGAAGCCTCAATAATATTTATGCCTAGGTTGGACAGTTAACAGTAGGGATGCTACATATATAGTATGTTTTTATATAAACCTGAACAGTGAACATCGATACATTGGGTTATAATTTTACTAAGTTTTCATTGAGCTTTTTAAGTTTTTATTGGGTCTTTGGCCAGGAAAAGTTGTTTTTGTGGCATTTTCTTGTAGTTGGAATGCTAAAACTTTATGAGTATTAGAAAGAAGGTGGACTGGCACACAGGAACTTGTCAGGAAAACAATTTTTGCTGATCTGTCGACTATTTTCAAAACAGGACCTCCACTCCAATAATTAATAGTTTTCACGTGTATAAGAAATGATGTCAAATTTTTCTTTGACGACTTTCACATCCTTTCCCAACCATACTGTCAAAAATGGAGCATCCAAGCTAAAAAAGAACCTGGTGGAGGGTATAACAAATCATCGTTCTTATCATTGAACCAACACCCATTGACAGGAACACATAATTTTTAGAAACACATAGTTTGTTTATATGTTTCGAAAGAGTTCATCATAATAAGCATGCATCTTTAGTCTTTTAAATGCCCTAATTCAAACTAGGTTGTTCACAATCTTTGAATGAGATCGTACTTTCAGAATTTGTACTTTATTAATTTTGTACCTTACAATACTCTCTACAAAAATTATACACAACAAGTAACTCAGATTAGTGTTATTTTCTTATATCAGTAAACCTAATATGACACGTAAAAAGTTAGACAATTATAATATAATAGCCAACAGCAACGTAAGGGTGAATAGATAATTTCACAAAGGATATATGACAAAAGTTCTAAACTTTATCCACTATCCAAACCTACAAGTAAAATAAAATAAATGTATGACTTGTTTAGAAGATATTCTATACCCCACTATTCACTCTGCCATTTCTTCTTTATGCACCTTTCTGGTGTTTGGTGAAATGTTTGATCATAGTAACTATACGTAACTTTTCTGTAATTTCAGGATTAGTTGCACCTCCAATGTAGCTTAGAAGAAGCACCCTGTCTAGAAGATCACGACCAGAAAACAGTGCAGAGCTATATAATGTTCCTGTATGAAGTTCACATATGTCGTTGTTTGTTAGCCACCTGTAGAGGAGTCCTAGAAAATATAATCATAACATGAATAATAATAATTCTATAAGAAAGACACATTTGATCCCTCAATATCAATACAAACAAGTTAATTGTTGATCATCCAATATTTTACAACCTGTGTTCTTTCAATCTGAGGAAGCCCTAGCAGGCTTACCAATCATTGCTACCACCTGCCACATGGACTGTAATTACTATGTTGTTGCCACATGGATTGTTGTTGTGTACTGTGATCACCTACTTCTGCCTTCGTGGAATTCCACCATGTACTGTGACCACTTGTTTCTTCCTTCATGGACTGCCACCATGGAATCTGACCACCTGCTGCCACCAAGGTTTGTGTGACATGTTGCCACTACTGCCACCTCGTGATTGTTTTTGTTGCTACCAAGGTGAGTTAGCAGCCCTAGCAGCTACCCCGTGGACTTCTTCTGCTACAAACCGCCCCCACCATGAGTTGTAGTATCTCTGCTGCTACCTTTGTGACTGTTGCTGCTATAGAATGCCCCCACCGTGAGTTGTAGTAGCTCTTCTACTAATTCCGTGAAGGAGAAAGGAAAGATAAAGAAGCCCTAGTTGTCGCTACGTTAGGAAAATAAACACCAGCAAATAAACACGTCTTGTTCTTTTGGAGAAGTGAATGATGATCTTGGATGATGTGCTTCTTATTTATAGTCCATAAAACATAAAATGTTTCCACATAATTTGGAGGTTGGCCTTAGGGCTTTTATTCCTTTTCATATTTGATCATGACCTTTTCAATATCTTAGCTAGATTAAAGATAAATAATTTAAGTTAAATACTGTATCCTTTTAATGTTTTGTACCTGTCCCAAGGTTGTAGAAAATATGTGTAATAACATTCACAATATTTGGTCTGGTTAGTTGAAGAAACTCCTTAAACCAGTCAACAACAAAGAGTCCATCAGGTGCAATAAGGAGTGGTTTCTCTTCATAGTCCTTGTAAATCTCTTCCAATATCCAATGGAACTTAATTACGTCAAATGCATACTGCTCAACACTGATGCTGACTACAACACCACTTGAACTTAGCTCATTTCTTGCTCAAAAAACCTTAAATTCTTAGATGATCTTAAGATAAGACTAAGCATCCTTCATAGATCCATCACAGAAATTATCAATTTCTCTTATATCCTCTCTAAACCGCTCTGAATGCATCAAAAATGTGGAGAATAACAACTTACCTACCTCCCATGCCTTTATTTCGTGACCATGATCAACTGTATGCTGGATAAGGGTGAGGGTGAACAAAATGAAATAATTATTAAAAAAATAAACAAACAAAAACTGATTAGCAAAAAAGCATTGCGAATCTTTTACCTTTTCTCCTCCTTTCTTAATACGTCTATGGTTATCTATGCTAATGCTAAACACATCCACCAAGAAGAAGAATAACAATGTAATGAGATAGTTCAAATATCAAAGCATACCATGTTTTCTATGGTTAAATCTATGCTAGTGCCCACTACCTAACACATCCAATATAAACAAGAATTTCCTTGCAGTGAAGATAGTTCAGATGTAAATTCGAAACATACCCTATTTTCTATGGTTAAATCTATGCTATTGCCGAACACATCTTGTAAAAACAAGAGTAAGCTTGCAGTGAAGATGGCTCAGATTTAAATTCAAAACATACCCTGTTTAGTTGATAGTGAAGATGGTTTCGATGTTAATTCACAACATACCCTGTTTTCTTGAAATAGGCATTCAAGGCATCCCATATAGACATAGGAAGGCATCCATCTGAGAATCCAAACGACATCGAACCATTGTTGACAAAAGGATGGAAATGTTGCTTCAACTTTCCAACATCATATATGAATTTGTCTTGCAATGATCCACCCAATAATTTTTTCAACGGATGGAAAGATGTATTCAAGCATGATCATACACAGTTACACGTTAACTGGGTGATGATATAGTTCATAAATTAAAAATAAATAAGAATACAGTATCCTTACCTTTCACAACATTTGTCGCCAGTGGGTTTTCAAGATCCTGATAAAGAATTAGTAGAAATTTTAAATAAATTTGCATTTTGGGAATGAAAGAAGCTAAGTGCTCTATAAAAAGATAAAATAATTTTTTTTAGTGACATTTTTATTTTAAAAAACTAAAAAACACTTTCTCCATACACGTTTTGCACAGTACATATTTTAGAAACATGATTTTTTTTACATTTAAATAAGTTGCATATATAAAAAAAACAACATAAATTTAAGGTAAAGTTAACTATAACTATGCTACACAAAATATCACTTCTAAATCAACAGTTCTAAGCACTCTTGAAACTCCACAAACAACAATTTCCCGAGCTGTAGGAATGACCTCCTTTAAAAAGAGAACTTGTTTTAATTCAATTTGATTTAATATACTTGAATGCAATTCATTGTATTTCAAAATAGCTATACAAATAGCTATCCAATTAGAGCAAGGAGAGAGCAATTACGAAGATCTAGGAGAGGAGGGTGTTGAAATTTAGCATGTGTATGATAATTATAAAATTTGCAGACTGTAATAGAGATAATACTTGAGATTTTAACAGGGGTAGTAGTATTGACAAACCTATCTCTAAACTTATTCAAGGGCTTGGATATGCATACTCACCATAGTGAATTTAAAATCAAATTCAATTTAACTTTTAAGAAGAATGATTATCAGCCTATTCTTTTTTTTTTCTTTTTTTTAGATACTTCAGATTCATCTTATTTATAATGAATGGGATGTAATGGAACTATGGGTTACTTCTACAAATGTTATATAATCCTTAATATGCATTTCAAATATATGCAACATGATTTGAGCCTTTATTGACTAGGATTCTTTGGTATGACTTCACAGTTACCCCGTCTTATTGCTATGATCTGTCTTTCAATGATGTCCTTAATTGGAGAAAATTTGCTCTTGTGCTAGGAGAGTGATATCTATCATTTAAAGGATCTCCTCAAGTCCATCACCATGGAGCAGTCCACATCATTGCATACTGGACTGGTTCAGGTAATCTCACATAACCTATAGGGAAATATTTATTTATGAAGAATGTCCACCTTTTATATTTTGTAGTAGGTGGAGAACTTATACGGTGTTTTGTTCTGTTTGTTGATATGTTGTTTAGAGTAATCTATCTCTACTTTATTCAGTGGTCTTTAAGATGTGAGACATGTCCTAAAGAAAATAAATATTGTTTTCCTTCTATTATTCATATTGTCTAATATAAAGCCCCAAGAAGTTCCCCTTTTCATCCATGTTACAAGTGCCTATGTTGATTTTAACTCTTCCAATTCCATTAATAGTGAACTCTCTTCTTTGCAAGTGCAAGAATGCAATCTATGTGTATTTTTTTTTAGTAGGGATAATTGAAGGGCTTACTTTGAATGCGATTTTAACTCTTTCCAATTCCATTAACAGTGAACTCGAGATTCTTTGCAAGTGCAAGAATGCAATTTATGTGAATTTTTTGTTTTTAGTAGGGATAATTGAAGGGCTTACTTTGAATGCTTTAAATTTCATTATTTGTGTGGAACAAGAATTGTCAAAATCTTCATTTTGTCTCACCTCTAGTTAAAGAAAAAAGATATCTAAAATAAATGTAGTTTTGAGCCCTAATAGATTGTAATGTTTTTTGTATTTTGAAGGGGAGCGTCTCAACGCTACATAACTAAAATTCCAAATTCATACCAGCTCAATCATAACCAAATGTTCATGAAATGTAACCTTAGCATATTGAGGAAAAATGGGATAGAATACATGAAATCCATTGTAAAGATCCAAATCACGACATAACATTTAGGCCTGCTAACTCATTATGCTTAAGATATCAAGCCAAGGAACTATCTTTCCTCTTCATATAGGGAGATACATTGCATGACGGCCCTCTAAATCAAGATTTCTTTGCAGAGATAAAGAATCAAAGTTGGATCATACAACAATTTATTGAAGGATTGACTAAAACAAAAATAATTGCCTGTAAATACTCACAGCATGGTGCCCCTCCTATAGATTAGTGAAATAGGTACAATCAATAAAAGTTGTCATAAAAAGGTAAACTATGCTCATGGCCAATATGCTTATAGATTGGCCACAGTAATTCTTGTGGCACGTCCAATAGAAGTCCATCCTTATAGCTTACTGATATAGATATCTACAATCTTGAAGCAAAAGTCCAAGTAATAGTGGCATGATTCAAGCCCTCAATCATACGTCATTTTCTTCTTAACTCTTTTTCCTCTAGAAGTGGGTGAGGGAGTGGGATGGAGAATGAGGGTAGAGATTTCGTTCTTCTTTTTTGTAGTGAAGTCAAATTGGTCGTAAGAAGTAGGAATCCTGACAATTGATATAACATTGTGCAATTTTTGGAAATTTTGGAACTTACCCATCTTTCTTTCTTATGATCTATATGCTCTAATCTCATGCATAAGCTTTCAACCTTTATTTTACGATTATTTATATTGTCAAATCTAGAATCCATAATGATTATGTATATTGTACAGGTTAGAAACCATTGCATTTTTAATTAGTTGGCCTGAATGTTTTATGGAAAACATTGCATTCGTACTTTTAAGGCCACTTAAATGCTCATGAAGATAAATGAGCTTGTATCTTGAAACCTGCTTCAAATGAATGACTTAAGTTTTGTTTTCTAACTTTTATTATATTCTTATGATGATCAGATTTGCAAACACAATTATAGTCATAAAATAAATTATACCTTTCAAATATGCACGGGTATGGACAACAGTGGAAAAAATAGAGTGATCTTCAAGGTTTGCAAACATAAAACATAAGTAAGGACATGTTGGTATGAGTGTTAAGGATGATCTCACTTTAGATGCAAAACAAAGTATGAGATCCCCAATAGGATACAATGTTTAAAAGACTTCCTTATCCCCAACTAAGATTGTATTTATGATATTATCACTGATGCTTACGTTGGTATATAGTCTATTCAAAAGGAAGTTTTGATTCTCTCAACAATACTTCAAAATGAAAGAGGTAGACCATTGAAACATCAAATGCATGCAACACTTTGAATCACATTCTAGTTAGATTGTGTGATCTTCTCCAGATAAACTCTCAATTTCACATTCCAAATGATATATGCATTATAGAATGAGGTGAAGTGGTCTCATCATCTCATAAAATTGAGAACACAACCTTTGACACTCCATACTTGTACACAAAATAGTGAAATGAAAGATTATTCCTTGAAAAAATTCCTAAATAGTACCAAGTTCAAATACATAACTCAAAACATAATTAAAAAATTAAAAAAAGATAGTGTCTCCAATTCCAATCTTGAGTCTCATGCATGACTATGAGTAGTAGAATGCATGTAGGATGTTATGGCAGCCTCCCTAGGCCCCCCCAGACCTGTGTAGTCTGCCATCATAACCTACATTCCTGTAGGAAACCACAAGGGCAGCCTATAGGCATGTAGGTTGTGATGGAAACCTCCCCAGGCCTGTGGAGGATGCCATCACATCCTATAGGCCTGTAGGCTGCCATTGTGAATCTTGGGGTTTTCATCTACATGGAGGTGGAGTTGTTTGTTGTTTGATATGTGCTACTCAAGGTTGTGGTGGTTGAATTGGGTGTGGGACGAGTGGATTACTAGGAAAATAGAGTGGATGAACTTAAATGGAAGTTGGTGATTGATATCTAGGTATCAACATGCCTTGTTTCAAGGAGCTCTTTGTCAAAGATGATATGAACTTCTTGGTGGTGCATGTTGAAGTGTAGGATGCCAAAGGATTAATGGTAGTTTGTAAGGTCATTACATTTGTTTTGTGTTTTATTATTGATCGAGGTCACTAGTATCCTAGATTCATGGGATGGAGATCAATGTGTGTTGTTGCTAATGTGGGTGGATAACAACTAGTAGGAATATTTTCTAGAAGACTATTAGGTAGGTTCCCTATGAGTTGCATAGTCCAATTATCAAAGGCAAATAATTATGATGCTAGATGGGAACATGACTAAAAACCATGATAAATGTAGCCCATTTGGTAGGAAAGGAAATATGAAAAGATGATAAAAGAATAATAAAGGAACTTGTAAAATTATAAAACCTACAAAGATATAATTGTGCCAATGCAAGACAACAAAAACCCAATTAGGGAATTAGCACCAAGAAATGAGGAGACCATGAGATGGCCTAAAACATAGATGGAAAAACGCAATCAACCTAGATGTAGGAGCCTAAATCCACTAATAGTCACCCCAACAATGATCTTCTCCCTTAAATATAGTCACTAACTCCTTCGGAAGGTAGAAAATCAAGACTCCAAGAGGACCAACCATCGATGTAGATATCAAGGAAGATGACTAGAGCTATCCACTAGGGAAAGATATTTCTCAAGTGAGCATGTGATGGTTGTTGGCTGGAACATATGCAAGTTACTCCCATGGAGTGTTTCAAATGTTTGTCTCATGGGAATTGGATGCATTTAATGAATTTTCCTATCATATTACTTGATTATATATACAAAGCCATGGAGTCAACTGACATTTCTTGGAAAAGAAAGCACTAGGTCATTAAATCTAATTAATTCAACATAAAGGGAAGAGAAGAAATACAAATGAATTTCAAGATATAAATGGAGGAGCTTGATTCAAGGATGTGTTTAGATATATGCCATAATGTTGCTACTTTTGGTGAACATTGATGCTTCACTCAGTCCTCTCTCTCTTGCTCTCTTCTCACTTGAGTTTTGCAAGAATTTAAACCCTCTTTGTCAAACTCTTTTCTTCATATGTCCAGCGATGATGTATTTTCACTTTCCTCCCTATATTGCTTTATCCAAGGAGCCAATGAAACAACAGGATTTAATATCTCTTCTTTTTCATGTCCTTAATAATGTAGCATGTTGTAGATAGCTATTTCAATGAATATACATTTATATATGTTTTCAATATTTTCCTATGCATGGCATATAAGGTGTGATAATTTGAATTGTGGAATCTCAAATAATATAAAGGACACCTTACGAGAGCTAGGAAGAAGAAGCATCATGTACAAGTTGATTGTAGGAGTTACCTACTACATTCAATGGCTCACCCTTTGGAAAATTGGTCAACTCAGCCAGTTTTGGTTCCAAGTTTACCAATATGGACTTTTCAAGTAAGCTTGATTGACTGAATCAACCGCTTGTGAATCCTAGGCCAAGACTTATTGAAGAACCAAAAAATATGTTTAAAATATTCAATCTAAGAGAACCAAACAACATATTTAAGAGAACCAAAAAATATGTTTAACATAATAACTTAACAATAATTAATAACTTGATGAAGTGATGGAATGCCCCTTCAGAATCCCTTGATGGAACAATATTTAGTAAGATGGGAAACCCCTCAACTTCATCTACCTCCTTGTGGCCTTATCAATTGTGGAAACTAGTATGATGCTTTTCCCTGTTGACATCTTACTAATTTTTAGATTATAAATAATGCACATAATATAAATTCTCTTTGTTGGTGTTTATTGTTAAAATCTTCATTAGATCATATATGATGCACATAGTAGGCATATTTTTTTAGTAACCATTCATGAGTGCTTCTCTTACCATCTCATTGCTGAACAAAATCACATCATCAATGAATAGTAACATTTATGTAGCAACACACCCATCCTCAATTGGATTCTACAACTATTTCTTAAACACATCCCTTATTCTTTGTCCTTCTCAAGTTTAGGTTATTAGGTATGCATCAATACATTATCTTGTTCTCTAAAACCCTTTTGCAGACCGCTTTAGTAGATTGCGTAATTGTTTAGGATATTTTGTTGCCTAATCACGGTAGATTTTTGTGCTTATTAGTGTGTTTGAAAAAATAAATTGGATTTTAAGCATGACTCTCCTTGGATCTTATTGTCTTTTATTAGAATTACAAATGATGAAATATATGTGTTAATATTCTTCCTCTTCCCGATTCCTAAAGGGTGCTATCTCAATGAAAGAGTGCCTGCCTTACAAGCAGGAGGTTGGTGGTTCGATTCCTCCATGCCCTAATGATATTGCAATGTATTTCTAAAGGTAAAAAATGTAGTAGTGCAAGATGGATGCAATATAAGACGCAACACAAAATGCAAAACATGATGTAAAAGTGGACGTCACACCAAACACAAAAGTGGATGTTATGTCAGATGCAAATGTGGACACAGAAATGGATGTCACACTAAATGAAAAAATGGATGCAAAAAGAGACTCAACACTAGACATAATTAATGAATCGAAACTAGATGCAATACTAGGCCCAAAACTAGACGCAACTGTAGATGCAAGCGTGGACTCCTAACTAGATGTAAAATTGGACATTAAATTGAGCACAAAATTTGGTGTATCGATGGACATAAAACTAGGCGTAACACTAGGTGCAAAACTGGAAGCAACACTTGGCGCAAACAAAAACTTAAAACAAGACACAATATTGGATGCAAGATGAGACGAAACATTAGATGTAAAACTAGACGTAATATTGAATGCAAGATGAGATGCAACATTGGACACAAAACTTGATGCAATATTAGATACAAACATGGGTGCAAAACTAGGCACAACACTGGGTGCAATATTGGGCTCAAACATAGATGCAAAAAATACATCAACCAGGATGCAACACTAGGTGCAAATCTAGATGCAAAATACGACGTAAAACGAGATGAAACATTAGGCACAAACATGAATACACAAAAAGACGTAAAACAAGATGCAAAATTAGATGAAAAGGGGGATGCAAAATTATAAGTAAAATTGGATGCAAAAAAAAATGCAAAACTAGACGCAATATTGGGCCCAAAATTGGATGCAAACCTAGATGCAACACTAGATATAGAATTGGACACATAATTTGATGCAAAATTGGGTGCAAGACTCGATGAAAAACTAGGAGCAAAATAAGATGCAACATTGGATGCAAAATTGAGCGTCAAACTGAGTGCAAATAAGGATGTAACAAATGATGCAAAAAAAAATGCAATACAAGATACAAAATTGGGCGCAAATAAGGGCATAACAAAAGATGCAAAAAATTAGGCGCAAATAAGGGCATAACAAAAGATGCAAAAAATTGGGCACAAATATAGGCACAAAAATGGATGTTAAAAAATACGAAAAAAAAGATGCAATAGACAGCATTTTACGAAATTGTACAATAGCGCCAGATTGTTCATCACAATTGGGAAAAAAATACACTAAAATCCGGCGCTAAATTTGACGCTAAATCCAGTTTTTGTTGTAGTGCCATGTTCTCTCTCTACAACTGCAAGGAGGCTTCGACCCCCGCATACTTATGGTCTGCCCTAGCACTGCCCTGCCACCCTAATCTGATTTTATTCAGACTGTGGAATAGCTATAAGCTATTCACTATGGAATCTTTTAAACTTATTAACAGAGACACCTCATTTAGAACACAAAAATTCATTTAAATACCTAGTACCTTCATCGTTTCAACGCAACTCTTCATTGCTGCATCTTTTCGATTTGGGTCGTGACTGTTTGTTTACAAACACACCCAAATAACACTTACCTCTTCAATTCACCGCATTCCTTCACCAAATGTCAACGTTTCATTCCTCCCTCAGCCTCATATCTCAATTTTGCAGCCCCGTTTATCGTTCTCTGATATTTCCGCAATGCAAAACTCTTTATGCAATGATATTTACCAATTTTAATTGAATCCATTGATCCTACTGTCAAGTATGATCTGAACCGTAGATCTGTTCTACAGATTTTCTCCTTGAAATCCCCTTTCTGCATCAAAATTACCTCACAAAGATTTCTTACCATTGATCTTCGTCAAGCGTTTTTCCTAACCGTCAATCTCTAGTTTACGGGATGCATGATCTGAATTTATGTGTAAACGAAAAGAAAGAACAAATACAGAGTCATAATAACAGACATTTTGCAAAGATAACAGAGATACAGTAAAGAAATATTCTATTAAATTGCAGAAATATAACAGACTATAATACAATTGCCAGAATGGTGGTTTCTATCTCTGAGAAGAGATGTGGCTGCTACACTCATCCATGCCAAGCTGAATCCAAAATGAAGCCAAAGGGGCCTATTTATAATAATAATGAGGGTAAGAACCCCAAAATTCCAAAACATAACCCTAGAAGATGAACCGTCATCAAGTTTGCAGCCCCAAGGTGGTAAGTTGAACAGTCAATTTCCCGGGGTCATAACTTTTGCATACAATCTCCAATTTGGGCGTTCGATAGCTCGTTGGAAAGCTATATCTAAGATTTACAACTTTTGGTTGGCCAACTGCATGCCTATAATAACCATTTGGCCCTCAAATCGCCAAAAAACCTCGTTTAGGGCCTCAAAATGGCCCCGAAAGTTTGGGACCTGAAAAACTGTAGAAAAATAACTAGGAAACTGCCACAATGGACAATTGTTTTGAGCTAATGAAATAGGTGGGTGGCCACTGATCTCCATTGGATCAATCCTCCCTCCTTAGGAAGCAATGGTCTCCATTGCGTCTAATCCCGTATCATCTCTCGAACTGTGTGTTGAGTTGATCTCCTGGTGCGACATTTGCTGAAGTGAAGAGGCTTCCTTTCTTTGACATCCCGAGAGGGCTATAATTGTTGTATGGATGATTTGTTTCTGGATGAGCACCTTGAATGCATGGCCTTGCATCGTAGAGGTACTCGGATAGATGAGGAAACAATGGCTTTGTCTTCTTCTTGTGTCTGATGAGCAGAGACACCCTGTGCAGAGGGTGTGGAGGTCTCTGTGATCTTATGTTCTCCTTGAGACACAATTGTGAAGAGGAATAATTTTCTGATGTGGAAGCTTATCTTCCTACCTTGCGAGACTTTGTTAGGTGCAACGGTACTGGTATTCGATAGAGTTTTCCTCCCAAAGTAACAATGACACTGCGAGGTCGTGACTCATATATCGCATGACACTTCCACATATATGGTTGTGCTAAAAGAACATCACAGACTTCAAGTGGAGCCACATCACATAGTACCTCATATTTGAAAGGCTTGATACAATATGGTAGGAGGCATTGTTAAGTAATGCGTATACCTTGTCCTTGGCTTATCCAACCGATGTTGTAAGGTTGCGGGTGTGGTGTTGTCGGAAGCTCCAATCTCTTGACGACTTCTGCTGAGATCAGGTTCTTTTGGCTGTTGTTGTCAACAACAAAATGTAGAGGCATTCCCTTCACCCACATCTATGAGTGGAATAGGCCCTCCTCTACCTCTGACTCTTCAGGATCCTCTAGTTGAATCTGTGTGGTAGCAACAGTGGCAGTCGGGTTTGCATCAATGATCTTCCTCCCATTGTATGCAGCTATGGCATTGGGTTCGGAATCAGAATCAGGATCTGATTATGAAGATTTGATCTCGGCCACTAATGACTACTTCAAGCAACATTCATCAGTGTTGTGCCAAGGGCTTTTATGAAATCCGCACCACTTACCGGTGTCCTTATTTGTCTTTCCATCTCCCTTCTTTGCTTGTGGCGGGGACTAGTTTTCCTTTCCTTATCCCGTGTTTTATGGGCCAGGGTTTCCCTTGCCTTGCTTCTGCAGTGGGTGTGCAGGTCCAGAGTCTCACTTGTTCTTTTGTCGAAATTTCTCCTCGATTTTGACAGCATACCCATAGGCGGATCCAAGTGAAGAGATGTCGAGGAAGTCCATCTCAGTTTGGATGTACCGATGTAGACCACTGCAATATTTTAGAATCAGGTGTCACTCGGAGTCCTTGATACTAAGATTTGTACGCAAGGTGTGAAATTTGTTGGTGTACTCTGACACCATCTGGTCCCTTTCTTAACACAGAATTGTTCATTTTGTGTACTGGTCATCGGAGTTTCCCACAGGGTAATACTGTTCCCTGACAGCATCTATGAAAGAGGCCCAAGTGGTATTTGTTTCAAACATTCCAGACTCGTCTGATGAGTTTTTCTCATAATAAGTACCCCACTAATTTTGGACATGGGGGATTGCCTTAAGGAGCGCAAAGGTGATATTTTCTCTGTCGAAAAAATTGTGGACAGAAAAATACCCTTCTAGAACATTCAACCCATTATCCAGGGCATCTGCATTGATATTGTCTTCAAATAAAGGAATATCAAAGTTAACTTGTATCTTAAAGGGAGTTGCATCCCTGAACCGACTGCTCATTGAAGATGCACTTGCCATTGCCGGCATTCGCAGAAGGATTTGGGCGAAACTATCCATCATCTCGTTCCTCTGTCGCTCGAGGGATTCCTCGAGCAGTGACTTGATAGGATCTCCTGCTCCGTCGTCTCTCTTTTCTTCTGCAATGGGAGGTCGTTTGGGACGACAAGAATGATCAAGTGAAACTAGTTCAAGACCAAACTCTCTATACTCGAACCTCGTCGGGGACATGCGCCGAGAAACAATCAAAGAGCAGATTGCTCTAATACCACTGATCCAGATATATGCATGAACGAAATGAAAGAACAGATACAGAGTCATAATAACAGACATTTTGCAAAGATAACATAGATACAGTAAACAAATATTCTATTAAATTGCAGAAATAGAACAGATTGTAATACAATTGCCAGAATGGTGGTAGCTATCTCTGAGAAGAGGTGTGGCTGATACGCTCATTCGTGCCAAGATGAATCCAAAATGAGGCCAAAGGGGTCTATTTGTAATAATAATGAGGGTGAGAACCCCAAAAGTACAAAACGTAACACTAGAAGATGAACCGTCATAAAGTTTGCGGCCCCAAGGTAGTAAGTTGAACAGTCAATTTCCCGGGGTCATAACTTTTGCATACGATCTTTGATTTGGGCGTTCGATAGCTCGTTGGAAAGGTCTATCTAAGATTTACAAATTTTGGTTGACCAAATGCATGCTAATGGCAACCAATTGGCCCCCGAATCGCCAAAAAACGTCGTTTAGGGCCTCAAAACGGCCCCAAAGTTTGGGACCCAAAAAACTGTAGAAAAATAACTAGGAAACTGCCACAATGGACAATTGTTTTGAGCTAGTGGAATAGGTGGGTGGCCACCAATCTCCATCTGGATCAATGCGGGATGTGGGATGTCAAACATCCTTTTTATCATTTCTTCAAACTTCTCTCCATAATCGTCTTTTCTGCAATATTTCTTCTGCATCGCCGATCTTTTGTAGATTCATTCCTGACCGTTGATATTGCGAATTGCGGGATGCAGAATGTAGAACCACGCTTTCCAATTTTCGGACTTTCACAATTTCCTTTCTGCAATATTCTTTTCCGTGACGGTTTTTCTGCACCATTGATCTATTTTTGGTGGGATAAATCTTAGCCGTCCAATCTCCAAATTGAGGGATGGGGGATCACGCTTTCCGATTTTCGGACTCTCATGATTTCCTTTCCGCAACTATGTTTTCGCATTGCGGGATGCGGAATTTCAATTTTCGATTTTCAGACTTCCACAATTTCCGTTCCGCAATTATGTTTTCGCATTACAGGATGTTTCCTAATAGTTGGATCTTGTGCGGGATCAATGCCCACCATTCAATCTTGATCTTTCAAAACTGATCCTAATTCACTTGATCTTTTATTCCATGTCATCACATGTGTCATGCCACATGCCCAACTATTCCATGCCATGTCATGACTACCTTAGTGTTTTACTGCTTGACTACCTTAGTCTTTTACTAAGTAGGTTCATCCATCATATACATTGGTTATTCCTTTGTCATTTGTGAACACCTTTGACATCAATGACAACTATATACTCAAAAATATCCCCCTTTGGCATTGATGGCAACCTCTGAACCTCTAAACATTCTCCCCCTTTGACAACAATGACAAAGGAACCTTTCTATCTGACAACTCCCCCTGTCAGCATTTCTCCCTCTGAGACTAAACTCTTTTCTCTTAGTGTTTTTGTAATGGAATTACTCCCATTTTTTGTCTAAGGCGCTCAAAATATTCTTTAGGTAGTGGTTTGGTAAAAATGTCAGGAATCTATTCTTTAGTGTCAATGTATTCTAATTTGACAGTTTTTTTAGAAACCTGTTCTCTTAGATAGTGATACTTGATTGGTATATGTTTTGTCTTGGAATGCATGATAGGATTTTTAGACATATTTATAGCACTAGTGTTATCACAGTTGATCACTATTGGATGTTCATATTTTACAAGTAAATCTTCCAGAGTTTGTCTCATCCAAATAACCTGAGTGCAACATGAGGCAACAGCAATATATTCTGCTTCTGTTGTAGAAAGTGAAATAGAGTATTGTTTTTTACTTGGCCATGATACTAAAAAATTTCTGAGAAAAAATGATGCTCCACTAGTACTTTTTTGATCATCAACACTTCCTGCCCAATATGCATCAGTAAACGCTTTTAGGGTAAAGTCTTGTCCTTTCGGATACCATAGACCATACTCCATAGTGCCTTTTAGATATTTGAAAATCCTTTTTACTGCGGTTACATGTGTTTCCTTGGGAGCTGCTTGGAATCTAGCTACCAATCCGACAGCTTGCATGACATCTAGTCTTATGGTTGTTACATATAGTAGACTGTCGATCATAGATCTAAACATGTTATGATCTACTTCTAGTGATTCATCATCCTTACTTAACTTGCAATCGATGACCATTGGAGTACCAACAGGTTTGGAATCTTCAATTTTAAAATTTTTCAACATATCCTTGATGTACTTAGTTTGAGAGAAGAAAATTCCTTTGTTTGTTTGGTGAACTTGCAATCCTAGAAAGAAAGTTAATTCACCCAACATTGACATTTCGAATTCTTTCTTCATTTCAGAGGAAAAATCTACACTTAGGATTTGAAGATTGCTTCCAAATATGATATCATCCACATAGACAATGACAATGATCATGTTTTTATATGCTATTTTTAGGTAAAGATTACTTTCAGTGACTCCTCTTTTAAAACCTTATTGTTTTAAGTAGTTGTCTAGTTTTGAAAACCATGCTCTTGGAGCTTGTTTAAGACCATAGAGAGCCTTCTTCAATTTGCAGACATAGCCATTGTTCTCTGACAGGAGAAACCCTTCAGGGTGTTCAATATATACTTCTTCTTCTAAATTTCCATTTAGAAATGTAGACTTGACATCCATCTGATATACCTTGAAGTTTTTATGGCATGACGGTGCTAAAAACATTCTAATTGCTTCAAGTCGAGCTACAGGAGCATAAGTTTCTTCAAATTCAATACCTTCCACTTGGGCATAACCCTTACACACCAATATTGCTTTGTTCCTTATTACTTGACCATCTTGATTGAATTTGTTTTTAAAATTCCATTTGGTTCCTACAATGTTCTTATCTTTAGCTCTTGGGACAAGTTCCCAGGTCTCATTTTTTTCAATCTGATCTAGTTCTTCATTCATGGCTTTGACCCATTCATCACTTTTGCTAGCTTCTGTGAATTTCTTGGGTTCTACTATGGATAGTAGGGCTTGTTCAACACCTGTTAGTTGTCTTCTTGTTTTGACTCCAGCATTTTTATCACCCATGATCTATGATTCTGGATGATCCTTTTGTGTCCTTCTAGATGGGGTTTTAGAGTCAGGTCTAGGGAAGTGTTCTTCATATTCCTATGTATCTTCCTCCTCTTTGCCTTCTTCTTCGTTATGAGTACTCTTGTCTCTTTGTAGTTATTATGTCTTGTAATCACTTGTATTAATATCTTCAGGATCTTCTTATTTCCTTGGTTTTACATTAGCACTCTCTAGAATTTTATGTAAGTTTTTATTGAAGAATCTATATGCCTTTTTGGTGGATGAATATCCCAGAAAGATTCCTTCATTAGCCCTAGAGTCAAACTTTCCAAGGTCATCCTCATTTCTTTTGATGTAACATTTACTGCCAAATACTTTAAAATATCAGTCTGATGTTGGTCTTCCATACCTTAATTCGTAGGGAGTCTTATCCTTCTTAACTATGAGTTGTGCTCTATTAAGAGTGTAGACAGTTGTGTATACATCTTCTCTCCAAAAATAATCTGATAATTTTGCTTCATTAAGCATTGTTCTAGCAACTTCTTGGACTATTCTATTTTTCCTTTCAATAACCCCATTCTGTTGTGGAGTTTTTACAGCTGAAAACTGTCTCTTAATTCCATGATATTCACAGAATTAATTGAATTCATTGGAAGTAAATTCTCCCCCATTATATTATCTAAGACACTTGATTTTCATACCAGACTCATTTCCAACCATTGCTTTGAAGATCTTAAATTTTTCGAAGGCTTCTGATTTTTCTTTGTGAAAGGCCACCCAAGTTATCCTTGTGTAATCATCAATGAGCAACATGAAATAGTGATCTCCTTGCATATTTTTAGTTTTGGTTAGTCCACACAGATATGTGTGTGCTATTTCCAAAGGGTGTGAGGTCATATGTTCCTTAGTCTTGAAACTGGCTCTGGTTTGATTCCCATCTTGACAATGTTTACATACTGCGTTTAAAGGAGCTACAATTTTTGGTAGATCTCTTACAGCTTGTTTTGCGCTTATTTTGGCAAGGTTGTCGAAACTTAGGTGTCCCAACCTTCTGTTCCACAACCATCTTTCATCTATCATGCTTAAATAGCTTTGGTTTTCATTTTCCAAGATGTATACATTGTTTGCATTTCTCATGGAAATGCTAACTATCTTCCCTGATTTCTTATATTTTATTTCACATTTTTCTAAGTCAAATATGCAAATGTAACCTTGGTCACATGTTTGACTTACACTGAGAAGATTAGGCTTGAGGTTTTCAACTAGCAAGACATTTTTTGCTTTGATCTTGTATTTGACAACAGTTGTTCCTTTGCCAATTTTTTAGAAGACATACTATCTCCAAAAGTGACTTTTCCTTTATTATCCTTTAGTGTAATAAATTTGCTTGAGTCACCGGTCATATGTTTTGAGCAACCACTTTCCAAATGCCATAGGTTTTGGCTTTCAGTTGCACATAGAGCAATCATGGAATGTTCATTTTCTTCCTTTTCTCTCCAATATTTCTTTTGCTTGGAACTCTGAGATTGAATTGCAATAGTATTCCTTGTAGGAGTTTCTAGTTTACAATCCCTTGCCATATGTCCATGGTTATTACAATTATAGCATTCTATGTCATATTGTTGGAGTAGTGAAAACGTATTCTTATTTCCCTTTGTCTTAATGCTTGATGACCTTTTCTTGTTTTCAGATTCCTTTCTTTTAGTTCTGCAATTTAAAGCTTTATGACCAAAATTATTACAAGAATAGAAGTAACCTAAAAAGATATGTAGATATCTATTTGGTCTTTTGGGTGCTATATTATTTATGTTTTTATCTTGAGAAATTAAGCCAGCTTTCTCATTTACTTCTCTTTTTGTTGTAGTCTTCAGTATTTCAACATAACTTTTCTTACCTCCGTTTTTATTGGTGACAGGAAACTTTTCTGGCTTCTTTTCTTTAACAAACCCCAAACTAGACTTATCATTTGATGGTTTTTGGCTACTCAGAATGTCATCTAGAATCCTTGAGCTGTTCTCAAACTTTAATTTCATGGATCCTTCATCAAGCTTTCTCTTGAATTGTGTGATCTCCTCTGCAAGTTTTTCAGACTCCTGTATTCTTTGTTTGAGCTGAAGGTTCAAATCCTTTTCAACCTTTTGGGATTCTAGAAGTTGGGCTTCCAATTGACTGATGATAAGATTCGACTGTTTGTTCTTCTTTCTGATTTTGTCAAGTTCTTCAAGAGCACTGACAAGTTCAACTCTTAGGTCCACTTCTCCCTCTACATCTGAGTCACTATTTGAGTTTTGAGTGTCTAGACCCATAAATAAGACTTCAGTTTATTCAGCTTCACTTTCATCTGAATCTTCACTGTCTTCCATGGTGTAAACAATTTTCTTGTTCCCATAGGGATTTTTCTTGCTTCCTGGTTAACCTCTTCTGAATTTTGAAGTTTCTTTTTCTTCATTCTCATCTTGTTTAGTGTAGGTGCATTTGGAGGCAAAATGCCCAATCCTTCCACAATTAAAACACTTTAAAGGTAATTTTCCCTTGTACTTTCCTGTCCCTTTCTCAAGTTTACTCATGAAAAGAGCTTCCTCATCATTTGGATTTTCTCATTGATTTTTTAAGGTGGACTTAAAGGTTGTTTCATTTCTTGAAGATCCATTTTGTCCTGTTCTCATTTCGTATGCAGTGAGAATTCCATGTAGCTCATCCATTGTCATCTTTTTAAGATCATCTCGTTCTTCTAAGGTGGATACATTTTGGTTTATACCTCATTGGTAATGTTCTTAGTACTTTACTTACCACTACCTTTTCTTTTAGTTTTCATCCAAGCCCTCTGATCGCATTAACAACTTCATCTACACGAAGAAGATATTCACCAATATTATCTTCTTCTTTCATGTTAAGGCTTTCAAACTGACTTCTATATGTTTGAAGTTTGGATTCTTTGACTTTAGATTCTCCTACATAGATTAGTTTTAATTTATCCCAAGCTTGTTTAGCAGATGTGCATTGCATAACTTTAGTAAATATTGATTGTGTTAAGCCACTTAAGATTGTGTTTAGAGCTTTGGCGTTACCTTCATATTATCCTAGTTCAACTGTGTTTGTAGGGTATAGGTTTCCAATGTTAAGTTCTTTTTCAGTTGCTGCCCAAACCTTCCATCCCAGGGACATCAAATGACATCTCATTCTAACACTCCAGTACTCATAATTCTCTATGGTAAATAGCGGAGGTTTGTTAGTGGATAGTCCTTCTTGTTGATCATTGTGTTCTTTGAATGGGATCCTCCTTCCACTGGTTAAGCTGTTGCGAAGGAACATTCTCTAATACCAATTGTTGGTTTATTCCACAATAATCAGAGGGGGGGTGAATCAGTATTGACTTTTTTAAACTAAAACATAAAATAATCAACAATTATGACACAAATTTTATCGTGGAAACCTCAAAGAGCAAACCACCAACTCATACTCATTAATAAGATGAATTTACAAAATTGTTTATCTTCTACAACAGAAAGGATACAAGATACACCCTAGGTTTTTCCTACAGCTACATACTAGGATGCTACAACACCCCTTATGGTTTTCTGCATGTTTTTAATATGCAAGGATGCTATGACACCCTGTTCTCTAGCTACGACTAGGAGGAGGCTTCGACCCCCTGCAAACCCATGGTCTGCCCTAGCACTGCCCTGCTACCCTAATCTGATTTTATTTAGACTGTGGAATAGCTACAATCTATTCACTATGGACTCTATTAAACTTATTAATAGATCCACCTCATTTAGAACACAAAAATTCATTTAAATACCTAGTACCTTCATCATTTCAATGCAAATCTTAATTACTGCGTCTTTTCGATTTGGGTCGTGACTGTTTGTTTACAAACACACCCAAATAACACTTACCTCTTTAATTCGTCGCATTCCTTCACCAAATGTTGACGTTTCATTCCTCCCTCAACTTCAGATCTGAATTTTGCAGCCCTGTTTATCGTTCTCTGATATTTCTGCAATGCAAAACTCTTTCTACAATGATATTTACCAGTTTTAATCGGAGCCATTGATCCTACTGTCAAGTACGATCTGCACCATAGATCTATTCTACAAATTTCCTCCTTGAAATCCCTTTTCCGCATCAAAATTGCCTCACAACGATTTCTGACCGTTGATCTTCGTAGGGCATTTTTCTTGACCGACGATCTCCAGTTTGCTGGATGCAGAATGTGGGATGTCAATCATCCTTTTTATCCTTTCCGTGATATTTCTTCCGCACCGTCGATCTTTTGCGGAGTCATTCCTGACCCTTGAGCTTGCGGATTGTGGAATGCGGGATGCGAAACCACGCTTTCCAATTTTCGGACTTTCGCAATTTCCTTTCAGCAATATTTCTTTTCCGGGACGGTTTTTCCGCACCGTTGATCTATTTTTGGTGAGATTGATCTCAGTCGTCTGATCATCAAATTGCGGGATGCAGGATCATGCTTTTCGATTTTTGGACTCCTGCAATTTCCTTTCCGCATTGCGGGATACGGGATGTGGAATTGTACTTTCCAATTTCCATACTTCCGCAATTTTGTTTTCGCTTGCGAGATGTTTCCTAACCGTTGCATCTTGTGCGAGATCAATGCCCATCGTTCGATCTTTATCTTTCAAAACTGATCCTCATTCACTTGATCTTTTTATTCCATGTCATCATATGTGTCATGCCACATGCCCAACTATGCCATACCATGTCATGACTACCTTAGTCTTTTACTGAGTAGGTTCAGCCATCATATACGTTGGTTATTCCTTTGTCATTTGTGAACACCTTTGACATCAATGACAACTATATACTCAACACTGCTTCACTCCATAAAACAGATCCACTGATCAATCTTTGGATGCATTTTTCCGCCAAAGCCCTTGAAAATGCATATAGATTTTTAATGCCCAACCTCCTTGACATTTAGGAATAGAGATTGATTTCCACTTAACTCATGCTATCCCTTGTTGATCTGAACTAAAAGAACTAAAAACTTAATTTTTCGATTTGATCCAAAACAACCCTTGGAATCCATGATAGGGACATCCAAAGCACAAGACTAGCCTCCAACACTATTTTCACCAAGACCAATCTCTCGCCTTTGGATATCCATGAAAGTTGCAATTAGATGTATGTTTCCAGCACTTGGCTATCATCCAATCCCAATCCCTTTTTAGGTATGAAACAAGTATTAAATAGAAGCCCAAATATTGTAGTCCCTCATCAAAAACTGACAAAGAATACTAAAATAAGGTCCTGAATTGGAGCATGTCCTCTTATTCAATCCCTTCACCTATGATTGGGGATTTCCTTATGTTCACCTTCATTCTTGTAGAAATACACAATAACTCTCAAATAACTAAAAGTTTCCTCAAATATCTGATCAACCCATCAGTAAAGATAATGATATCACCAACAAAAAAGATACGAGTAAGCCATAATCTACCTCCAATATTCAATGTTTTAAACCTTCTGTTCATTTTTGCTTGTAAAATGGATCTGTTACGACCCTCTACTATTAAAACAAACAATAACATGGAAAGATGACATCTTTGTCTTATTAATTATAAGCGTATTAATTATTAATTATAATAATATTAATTATTAATTATAATAATAAATATTAATTATTAATAAATGTTGTGACATTATTAATTAAAATGATATTAATAATAATAATAATAATAAATATAATTGAAATAAAAACCATCTCATCACATGTTCATGGTCCTAGAACCGAGTGTCAACCCAACAAAGCAAAATAAGAAAATAAACCAATGTACGGACCTTACCTTTCGGATATTTTAGACACCAAACATAAAAGTGTCTCATTTCTCCACGCCCACTACTCTTTGCAGGACAATGTATATGGAAAACATTCCACATTCCTTCTTGTGACATATACAACAAACGTGATTTCCCATATGTACAGTTGTTACAATCATTTGCTTCCTAAATCTTTCAGCAATGTTCACTATGCTAAAAATCTTCTCTTTCTTGAACTCGAAAGGGTGTTTAAATAAAAAATTACATAACTTGGGAGATTGATAAATATTCAAAACACATCAAGTGATGCTCATTGTAAATCATTATATGCATATTTGAATCTATAAGGATGCAAGTATCATTCTTGAGTAGAAAAGGAGAAAAAATGGCAAGTTGTATTCCCACCTCACACCTCACATACGTAGGTTTCATAACTTAATCCCTTTTTAACCATAGTGGTCTCATCATTCTCTTTATTTTCCACCATTTTGCAATGCAGAAAGCACCATATAAAGGGATATTCTCATCATTCCAAGCTACCTGCAAAAATTTCCAAAACGATCAGATTACTTTTGTCTTTCAACCTCCACCATTGTTTTCTTGGGTATGCCTATTGATTCATTGGGTTCTTTCCATCGGGACAAGGTTATCGGGTTTAACTTTTTTTTCAAGAAGAAAAAATCCAGTCCTTGTTATTCATATTAGAATCAAAGGTCCTCATTACATACAAAGATACAGAACAGTCTCTGCCAAAGGAGTTCAGCCAGGGGGAAAGGATTCCAAAACACTAACAGCCCATCAGAAAACTGTCTCTACATATATGACTATCCAGTTATCCACATCTAGCGAGTGCCAAAGGGCACTGCTCTGCAATCTAAAAGAGAGAACTCACAAAAAGTAACATAATCATCAACAGGGAAGAAACTCCCATCTAAATACTCAATAGAGCTGGAAAAAATCCTATGAGACCAATTGGTTCTCAATAAATTCACTGTATCTGCCTTTCCCTTGAGAAAAGTTGAGTGCATCTTTAGAGAGTCGGTCAGCCAACCGATTGTGCTCTCGATAGATGTGGGTAATGGAAAGTGCCTGGAAGCTTGTGAAAATCTTTTTAGTCTCCCGACACCAATAGACCAACTCAATGGGGGAGAGAGCAGTCGATCCCCTTATCCAATTGATGATTACTAATGAATCACCATGTATCTGGGTAATGGGGATCCCCATCATATGGGAAGTGCGGAGAATTGCCCAAAGGCTAAGCAACTCCGCTTTAGTGTTGGTTCCATATCCCACCCCCAGCTTGAACTCCAAATGATGGCAATCATTTATAAAAATACAGAATCAAGCTCCAGCAGTATTACATTTTGATGCACCGTCAATGAATCCACAGGGATAAATCATAGGAGGATTCATCCCCAAAATGCGCCCAGATTTTATCTTTTTATCAGGCAGAAATGAGGAATGCTGAACAACAGATATAATTTGCCATACAATACTGTTAATAGTCCTTTTATCATCCTCAAAAATAGACTTATTACGTGCCTTCCATACAGTCCACATCATGTGGAAAGGAAGCAAATGGTGAATCGAGCTGCTTGATATTTTCCCTTGCTAGTCTATCAGCATATCTACCAATGAAAGATGAGCAGTAAAAGCATGCAGATTAAGATGTATACAGAGCTGTTCAGCCACCTTTTTCCAGACAAAACATTTTGTAAAAATATGTTCTGTTGTTTCTTCATCATTTTTACACAGTACACATATTCCAGGACCTTGTTTCCCTTTTTTCTGCAAGTTCTCCCAAGTAAGAATTATGTTTCTTACCGCTAACCATATAAAGCATGAGATTTTATTAGGCAAGGTATTATTCCACAAAAATTTATCAACAGGAGATATGACAGAACCACATGATGAGGACACAATACAATCATATGCATTTCTGGTTGATATAGATCCATTCTTTTTCCTGAAGTCCCATATTAATTCATCATCATTTTCAGATAATCGAATACCAGCACTATTTAACCCAACAGTATAATTATTCCATAAATCATAAAAATGTCCACCAAGATTCAAATCTTCTGCCGTGTACCAATAACTGAGAGCATCAGGTTCAGAATTATGCACCTGCGCTAAAGAGACAATATCCAAATCCTGTAAGTAAGATCTTAAATCTTCTGGAAGGAAGAAACCACTGTAAGTACCTGCTATTGGATCGACCTTAACAAGAATTTATGTACCTTTGTCAACCTGCCATGCTAAATTCGTGCCAATCCATGGTAATATATATAGGAAACCTCTCCAAATGACAGAGATATCCCGCCTGTAGAATTTCTTAGATCTGATCCATTCTATAAATGTTCCCTTTTTAATATATTTGCTAAATAGAACTTGATACCACAATCCACCTGACTGAAGAACTCTCCAAAATGTATTTATTCTTAAAGCCATACTGAACCAGGCAAGATTTTTTATGCCCCATCCACCAGACTCCTTTGGCCAAGATAGATCCCTCCAGTTCACCAAATGATATTTCCTGTTAGTATTTGATGAATCACTTTGCTAGCATTTTTAAGGATGATGGAGGTACTGATCTGTTACATCAACTCAAAGTGGTTTCATTATTTAAAAGACTTATTTCTCCTAAGCTTTCTTATACTCTCAGCTGTCCGGTTACTTTAAAAGAAATTGAACATGCTCTTCATTCCTTCAAGAAAGATCGCAGTCCAGGACCTGATGGGTGGCCTGTGGAGTTTTACTTGCATTTTTTTGATCTTCTGGGTCCTCTGTTGTTGAAATCCATTGAGCAAACCAGAATCTCGGGTTTTATTCCTCCATCTCTGAACTCCACTTTCCTTGCTCTCATACCTAAGATTGACAAGCCTAGTACTTTCGCCGACTTCAGACCCATTTCCCTTTGCAATTTACTTTATAAGCTCATCTCAAAAGTTATTGCTGGCAGATTAAAACCCTTCTTGGATCAGGGTATTTCACGAGAACAATTTGGATTCCTTAAAAATCGCCTTATCTCTGAACCTATTGGCATTGTTCAGGAAGTTTTGCATACTGTGAAAACAAAAAATCTTTGTGCTTTTATTCTTAAATTGGATCTATCAAAAGCATTTGATAGAGTGGACTGGATGTATGTTAGAATGATCCTTATTCAAATTGGAGTGCCTCTTCTTACTGTTAATTGGATCATGAACTGCATATCCACTCGGGTTTAACTTGTCGGAATTTGAGTATCATATTGGTTTTTACTTTAACCCTTTTTTTATGCAATGATTTTAGTCTGATCCAACAAGTGTGAAAAATTAAAAAAACTTCATATGGAACTTTTTTTCTTCGTTGGAAACTTTACATGGAACTGTCTTTTCTTCGTTGGGCTTCCTTGTTTGTTGAATTCGATATATTAGACTTCAAACATTCTCGGGAAGACGTTATTGGATGCTACTTGTCCGGAGAATATCATCGGGCCAAAGCCCATTATTATTTTTCACACGGAACTTTTCTTTGGGCTTGAACTCCATAGGCTTGAACTTCATCGAATGAATGCTATCGAGTTTAAGCTTCATATCATATTTTCTTATAATCGAGCTGACTTTTGTTTGTATTTTTTCTCATCAATCTTTTTCTCGTCGTGATTTGAATATCGTATTTTTTTTTATTTTAAACAAGATCATTTTGTCCAACCCGACAAGTGGATAAAACCTTTATGTACCTACCATGTTAATAAAAATAAATTACATTATTCCAAACAAGGAAAATGATCTTAAAATAATTCAAGTTATGATAATAAGATAAGAAAATATGTCCAACCGGACAAGTGGATAAAACCTTTTTGTACCTACCATGTTAATAAAAATAAATCACATTATTCCAAACAAGGAAAATGATATTAAAACAATTCAAGTTATGATAATAAGATAAGAAAATATGAGATGCCATGTTAATAAAAATAATTACATTATTCCAAATAGGAAAATGATATTAAAATAATTCAAGTTATGATAATAAGATAACAAAAAATGAGAGAGGTCTATGGGGTGTGGCTCAACCAATGATTCGCTTGATATGAATGACATGTTGTAAATGGAGGTCACGAGTTAAAATCACCCCGACTTACCCATGCCCCATGCTTGCTGGTTTTGTGGGTGCACTTAGAGTTATAGTGATAGTGTGAACTCTAGACCCCATGTCACAAGAATATCATCTCCATCCTAGCTGTCAACTCCCCTAATTACAAAAAAAAACATGAGAGATAACCAAGGTTTTATTCCAAATGTTTCAAAAGTCCATTAAACTCGTCCAAAATATTATGAGGCTTAATTTTAAAATTAAATTATATACTTTTTATATTTTAAGCCAATTAATGAACTCTAAACACTCAAAATGAAATCATTTCACTTAAACACTTAAGTTCCCTAATAAGCCAAAATTCACACGAATGATATATTTTTTATAAACAAAAAGTTTTGAGTCTCATGACAAGTGATAGAATGCTCAAATCAGAATCTACCAATTTGTCTTCAGACTTTTATGATCGAGATTATAAAATCCTTACCGTAGATTTGCTCTCGTTAAAATATAGATTGACTTTATTTAATTAACCCTTTAAAATGATTTATTTTAATCTCCACCAAAACATTCGATTAAATCCAAGGAAAACAATCTATAATAACTACTAGACAAATTTGTCAAGGTTCATGAAAGGGTAACTACTAAAGCAAACATGATATGGAAAATGGTTTGAAAAAGACTCTCGAACAAAGTTCATCATACGAGGGTCATTGGGAAATATCATTTGGACAGGATGTTTCTGAAAGATATGAACCATATATTAACCATTCGAAATTTTAACATGAAGAATAGAGTCGTGCCATTAGGAAAAGTTCTCAATGAGAGGATTAAAAAGAGATCATCTTTGCATTCCCTAGGATACGCATTCAGGTCATACCCAATAAAAAAAACTTTAAGCACGATGAAAAGGAGCATTTAATGACAAAGCAAAAAAAAATACAAATATAGAATTAGGGAGGCTGCTAAAGGCAGCTAGTCCCTGCTCTATGTATATGTTTAAATATAGCTTTATGTATTAAGTTATTAAATGGTTTCTAAATTAGAAACTATGTATTAAGTCAACATACGCTCCTAGTTACTTATGCAAGTACAATTTCAATATATAAATGTCGTATGTAAATAAGCCACCTATGAACCTTACAAGTGAAGCTTAGATATGCATAGTGGAGAACCCAAGCTACTAAATATGAACTCATCCCTAAGAAAGACAAGCCTCTGACGTTTGCAGACTTTCGACCCATTTCTTTGTGCAATCTTCTGTACAAGCTGATCTCCAAGGTCATTGCAGTCAGACTAAAGCCCTTCCTTGATCACAGCATTTCCCGTCAACAGTATGGTTTCCTCAAGAACCGTCAGATCATTGACCCAATTGGAATTGTCCAGGAAGCACTTCACTCCATCAAAACTAAAAATCTTTGTGCTTTCCTTCTTAAAATTGACTTGGTCAAAGCTTTTGATAGAGTCAACTGGTCCTTCATTCGTCTTATCCTTCTTCAAATTGGAGTTCCCCTTCAGACTGTTAATTGGATTATGGGTTGCATTACCTCTGCCACCTTTGCTGTCCTTATCATTGGTATACCCTCAGGCTTCTTCCCTGCTTCTCGTGGTATCCGTCAGGGTTGTCCCCTTTCTCCCCTTCTATTCATCTTGGTCATTGAAGGCCTCAGTCTTCTTATTACTGATGCTCGCAATAATGGTCTTGTTAGGGGTATTCAAATCTCGCCTACCCTAGCATTAACACACCTGCTCTTTGTGGACGATGTTATTGCCTTGGGGCATGGCTCTCTCCGGGAATGGGCTGCCTTTGAAGTTATTCTGGATACCTTTTGTTCAGCTTCTGGAATGTTGATCAGCTTAGATAAGTCAGTCATCTTACACCACAATATCCCAGACTCAGAACTTCTCAGCCTCTCTAGATCTATTCCATACAGAATGTCTCCTATAACTCATGGACTCTCTTACCTGGGTTATTTCCTTAAACCTCACAGCTACAAAATTAGAGATTGGCTCTGGCTGGTAAAAAGATTTGAGAAAAAGATCTGTCACTGGTCCCACAAATTACTATCATTGGGGGGTAGACTGATATTGGTTCAATCTGTACTCTGTAGCATTCCTGTCTATTGGATGGGTTTGGCTCCTGTCCCGAAGGCTATCCTGAATAAATTGAGAAGTATTACCTTTGCATTTCTGTGGGGCTCAAATGGCAATTCACGACGCTATCATTTAGTCAGCTGGTTTGATCTATCGTGGCCAAAAAAATACGAAGGCTGGGGTATAAAAAAAAAATTCTGGTCAAGTATTGCACTTCGTTTAAAGAATTTTTGGGATGTACTCTTTTGTAACAGCCTTTGGAATCAGGTGCTTTCTTCAAAGTATATGAAGGGAGACTCTGTGGTCACTTGGCTAAGGGGTAAACACTTCTGTTCTAGGGGTGTTTCTATTATCTGGCGTGGTTTTCTTCAGGTGATACCTTGGATGGGCAAACAACTCACATGGCAGGTTGGCAATGGTATAGATATAAAGATTGGCATTGACCCGATTTATGGCATTCCTGATACTACTCACATTTCTGAGGGGTTGAGACACTATTTGGAGGATCTGGGTATCATATCACTTGCTCAGGCCCGCAATTCTCTCCCAGATGCTTGCAAGTACTGGTATACCGCTGAAGAACTTCTCATTGCAGGCGAATGGAAATCTCAATGGGACAGGTTTATCAGCCATATAAATCGTTCGGGCATTCGTCTTACAGGGAATCGGGATACTCTCCTCTGGGATTACAATAAAAAAACTGGACAGATTACAGCTGCTTCAGCATATGCATATATTGTTGAATCTTATCACCCAGCACCAGGTAATTGTATGTTTTCTTCTCTTTGGTTATCAGGACTCCCGAGGAAAATCGGCTGTTTTACGTGGCTTGTGTTAAAGAATAAAGTCCTCACATGGGACAATCTTCAAAGAAGAGGTAAAATGGGACCGGGTATTTGCCTGCTATGCCACGCTGCGGAGGAGACCGTATCACACTTGTTCTCTCGTTGCCCATTCTGGAATCGATTACTAGAGCTGTTATGTGAACAGTTTCATATATCATTGCCTACTGTATATGATTCTTTTACCATATTTTTGACTTTCTGGATAAATTCACATGCCCGCAGCTCTCCAATTTTTTTCTTGCCACATCATACCATCTGGGCATTGTGGAAAGCACGAAACAGAGCACTCTTTGATGGACAAAAGCCGACTGTCAGTGGAATTTTCTATCAGATCATTAACTCTGCTTACATGCTTCCCTCTAGGCCTCCCTCCAGTAAACAGACGGGAAAAAAAGGAAGAAGGATTGGACATACTCCGAATATGGTTTATCCCTGTGGTTTTTTCGACGGTGCCTCCACTACATCAGCTGCGGGCATTGGTTTTTGTTTGTACCTTAATAATCATCACCATCTGGACTGTGCGCTGGGGGTTGGACATGGCACCAATACAAAAGCTGAACTTTTGGGTCTTTGGGCCCTCTTGTTCACCTCCCAAATGATGAAAATCCCACTGACCCATATATATGGTGACTCTCAAGTCATCATAAATTGGGCAAAGGGTCTATTTGCTCTCACCCCACCAGATCTCCATCACTGGTGCAGGGAAACTCAACAGCTTCTCAAAAGCTATCCGGGTCTCATACTCAGTCACATCTATCGTGAACACAACCGGATTGCTGACAGCCTTTCAAAAACAGCACTCTCTCTTACACCTGGTACTGGCTGTCTTTCTGAATTTAAGAATGACCATCTGGTCATTAAAAAATCGTTACAGCTCTTTTGAGTTTCGGTTGGGTGGATTTTTTTGTATCCACATTATTTACTGCTTGAGTCATCATATGAGTGGTTGATTCCGAACAGCAGCTCAGAATCCCCTTGGTTCACGATAGATTTGGATGGGTTCATGAGACCTCTGTGAAGATAAGACTAATATCTGATGGGTCATCCCACTTTTGTATCGCCTTTCCCCCCGACCATAGTCCGGATGTGTACTCACATGATATTATGCTGCCTTTGACATGTAACTCTTTTTGGGTGTGTGTTAACACTGCCCTTTGATTCTTAATAAAAGAATACCAAGGACAGGCTTTTTTTATCTGAAAAAAAAAATATGAATGAAGCGGTGAAAACACAAATAATATGTTGTTCAGTTGTTAATACATATTAAATATATCTTCCTAAGCATCTTTATTTTGGAAGAGCTTATAGTTTCCAGCAGTACTCGCATTGGTGGAATCGGCATGCTCCACATTGATAGGATTAACTAAAATTGATTAACTCCTCCCGAAGGTATAATCCATCTTTCCAAACCGACGTAACAGAGCTCTGAAAACAACCGGCGAATTTTCCAGCGAATTATCTACACTAGCAAACCCTTATTTTTTAGTTACGGATAGAAATGATGGAATAGACACCGACAAAATAAAGTTGTCTTCATCAACGAATTGTGAGTCGTGAGTCGTGACTTTTCTCTGGCAAATGAAATGGGGGTGGGGTTTTGGTGCGCTGGAGTAATTATCGAAATGTGGTACATGGAGATTCTAAAACTCCCAATATCCCAATCGAATATAATTAGCCACCGATTCAATAATGCAGATTCAAGGTGCACCTATCGGGTTCGATAGAGCTATTTGTTCTATTGTTGATCCCAATCGCGACTGAAGAAAAACACAGGACTAATTAGCAGAAATCAGTCGAGCCAAGTGAAGTGTTGCTACGAAAACCTATTTTCTATAGCCCATTGGTGATGAGGACATTGCGAAACAAATTATTGCGAGTTGCTCGAAAAATTCCCTGTCCATTAGCTGAAGTTGTGTTACCAACTTATTTCTCCGCTCTACTATCCTCATCGTTTTGTGGGTTTAATCCTTATTCTTCTTCGAGTTTCAAAATGCCAAGTGAAACCGATTGGTCTTATTCGCCAAGGACTATCATTTTAGTCCATGCATATCCTTCTAGCTAAAATAGATAAACTCTATGGTAGTTGACCATAAATTTTAAGATTTAAAAATTGAAAACTTGTTCAAATCCTAAACATTAAATATGGATTAAAGATAATTTATTTTTGTTTTAAGATCATTAAAGGGATTGTATAAATTACATCAGTGGACCAGAAATTAATGAATTCATACAATTAAGAAGCTTATTTCTTTGTAGCATGGGCACCCAGAGTTTGTTAAAATGTCAACTGCTTTCAGCTAATCCATTCAATGCTTTGAGTGTATGAGAGTTGCTCTGATCCGCCCTCCATAAATTGCAGTGAGAGTTTTATTAATAGCTTGGATTTTCCTTTTAAATAGAACAATTTTGAATCCATGATGCATATGGATGCATGTATTTATTTGCCATGTGAATGAGTTGTTCCATTTTTAATTGCTCCAGAAAACTCTGTTGGCAACAAGAATTATGAACAGGTTGCACAATCAAACTATTAAATTGAATTTAAACATGTAGCAATTCAAATCATCAATAAATTCACTCTCAATTTATTTTTGTTTTAAGATCATTAATTTATTTTTGTTTCAAGATCATTAAGGACATTGTATAAATTACATCTATGGACCATAAATTAAAGACTAAACTTCAGAATTTCAAGGGTTGAATTTCCCAGAAATCATATAGCAATTCAAATCAGCAATAAATTCACTGTCAATTTATTTTTGTTTAAGATCATTAAAATCATTGTATAAATTATATTCATGGACCAGAAATTAAAGATTCAACTTAAAAATTCTAAGCGTTGGTTGAATTTTCGAGAAATCGTTTTATAAGAATTAAATTATAATTATGAAAACGTTTATAATAAAAAAAATTACCATAAAGTAATTACCCTCAATGCCAGAACAAAACGCTAATAGATAAATTAAATGGAAGAGTGGATCATAATGTTATTATGCGTCCAACTCATATTTAAAATATGTTGTATTTGAGCGATGTTGGAGGATGGAGACAAAGAGTAAAGGTAGACAATGCGGGTTAGTGGGTACATGTTAATATCATGGGCTAAGGGGTAAGTGAAGGACGGTGCAGGTTAGGGGATGCAAATCAAGGAGGTTGTTGGCAACTCGGCATGGTGAGGAGGGTCGTGTGGCTGTAGCAAATTGTGACGTGTGACGCGACACTACATAGAGTCACCTTTTTGCTCGATAAGACAACGCCTAGTCACTTGACAACCCACCACACTACACTGCATGCTTGACAACTCACTGCACTGCATGGAGGGAGCGTGTCATGCATAATAAGGGAACCTTTGATGTATACAACTTTCTCTAGAATTGCAACATCATACCAAAAACAAACCATAGCACTAAGAGCGTTGGCTATAAGGTAGGGGTATGGCCATTCTGGTATCCCACGGTGGTGGTGATTCAATCATGTAGTTTCAACCCTCTCAGAAATGGATTGTGCTACAGGAAATATGAAAAGGCGGGCTGATGAATCCAACGAGCCAGATGCTCAAGCGAGGGGTTGTCCATCTTCAAGAGATTTTCCGACCTGCGAATGATGTAACGGAAGGCGAAGAAATTGACCCATCGAGAAATTCCTTCCCTCTAGCTGATTCATTTAATTTGTCGATTATATTTAGCTATCCCTTTTATAGAGTTTCTCTCATGAATCTATTATTTAATCACTATGAAACAAATCATTGAACATATCTATGTATATCCCACAACTCTAATTAATTAGCTAATGGGAAATCACAAGGATCGATGGAATCAACTACATCATTGTTTTCCTCCTGAAGACGGAGAACCTGTTGGTCATGCATTATGTCCACTATGGGAGACCATCTATCTAGAACATGTTGAATCCGATTAATTAAGTGGCTTGTGCTACTGCAGTTGAGTGAGCGCTAGCTAACTCGTTTGGTCAATGCCTGCCTCTACTTCTATATAACTAAGGTTGTTTTATTATTTAATATATTTTGGGAGGAGTAATTTCTATTTATGCTATGAAAAAAAGGATTGGACGGCCTCCATCTGCTCTTGGCCCTTGAAGCAAGGGCGGCATTGCTTTGTCTTCCATTAGTAATAATAAGCTTTTTTGTTCTCATACGGCCCTGGCATGCATTTTATGGTCAGTCCTTTCATCCCAATATGCTCACTACGTTCCACGACCTTCCATTTTTCTTGTGCTGGTCACGGTTCGGGTAGAGAATTATGAAACCTATATTTTATTCAAAATTTTGAAATTATGGAATTCTAAATCATAGGTTCTCATTCAAGTTTCAGTAGATAATCTATCTATTGTATTAAGTAAAGACAGTGTTAAAAAGAATTGTATGTTTTGAAAGAATTGCATTTCTCCTTCTAAAAGGGGGCTACATAAACACTACACAGGTGTTTAGCAATTAGGGGAGGGTTTATAGATAGTTGGTCATGGACTGTGAAATCTCTAGTTCCAGTGGTTTAAAACGGTTTTTCGTGGCCACGTGACAAGGGAATAGAATGGCCCTATGTAGTTGATAAGTTCATCGGTTACAACATAATTGTTGCCCTGTGTAGCTGATAAGTTCGCCAACTAAGATTTTATGGCTAACCCAATAGAGAAAAATGCTCAGTTTTTCTTGCAGAGGTGCGTCATTTCTCAGAACGATAGACATAAATTGAAGCATATATTTGCAAAATTCTTGTGTTGCAACTGTGCGCCTGAGACATAGTGTTTGCATAGTATGCCTCCTCCATCCCCGTGGCCAGTAAATAGCGTTATATATTCCTACCCACAACCTGTGTGCTTCTGGTATATCTGGGAGAAAAAGGAAAAGGTAGGACAGGCAAGAGCATATCCCATATAGAAATAACCCCCCAACTATCTCTCATCTATTCATGGATGTTTATTTTTGTGTCGATAGGAGCACCTCTCTTTTACTTTGTATTATTTCAGAAGGGGAGGAGGGACAAAAGGGAAGGAGAACCATCCTATCAGAAGAAAAGGAAAAGTGTTCAAACCTAGTGTCTAAGACCCTTGTGTAGATTCTCCTTGAAGATGGAGACCCTCTCTTCAGGTTGCCTCAGACTGCTTTCAGACCACCTCAGACAGCTTTTTTTGTGCACCAACAATATCGCTTTATGTTACAAAGCTAAACAGATTAGCAACGATGGATTAAATATCTGCATTCAACAAGCCCGTCCTCGAACCATTTACATTTGGCCTCAGACCGCTTTCGTTCCAGCACCAACAAGAATAGTCTATGTTGCAGAATTTGCAAGTAGAAGTTTGTGAATAATGGTGTCGTTTAAGGTGAATAATGATGTAGTGGAAAGCCCAGAAATGTCCACGACCAAGAGCAAAGGGCTCTCGTGGTAGCTTTGCAACTTGGCAGATCTTGTGGTAGCTTGGCAGAGCAAAGGGATCTCGTGGCAGCTTCTAGCAGGAAAGAGGGAAAGCGGTGGCTTCTAGAGGTAAAATAGACATTTAATGTTGAGAGTCAGTTTGAAACTAATGCTAAAGAAAAAATAGCATTAATCAAACTCATAAATTAAAGCCATAAAGCATCCCATGAAAAACTTGAAAACTTAGGATAACATGATATTGAAAACATGTATGCCTTGAAAAGAGGCCAAATAAGAGGTTGATTTTGTTGGTTGGTCTCTACAAAAGGTTTCGGTTTCAGTCATTGATTGGTATAGCAAAAGTTTGATTTTGTTTTTAATAAAAACTTAGGATTATAATTTTTGAGTTGCGTGTTGTATTAATAAAAGGTTTCAGTCATTGATTGGTATAGCAAAAGTTTGATTTTGTTTTTAATAAAAACTTAGGATTATAATTTTTGAGTTGCGTGTTGTATTAATAAAAAATGGCAGACCGAATCATATAGTCCCTGCTAGAAGGCAGGGACTAATAAGAAAATGCAAATTCAAGCACTTAATGCAACTTTGTGTGATCTATAACACATAAATTTATTTCCACATTCCCCAAAGGTTATCAAGATTATACGATCGTTATTTCCCAATCTTAAAAAATATCCCTAATCTTTTCTTACATTCATCAATGGATGAATCTAAACATAAATTTTCTCCCAACTATCACAACATTACATAAAACCACTCATCATCTTATGTATGAGTAAAATATCTATGTAAACTCACTATCATTCCAAAAACAAATCCAATGACCCTTAAACACAATTATTTAAAGTGAAGACCTTCATTGTGAGCATTTGACATAAAATATCAATAAAAGCACTCCAGATATACCAAGGCAATTACAAAAATGATGAGGTTGAGTCAAAGTCATTTCCCCTTAGCAAGATAAGTTTTATTTCTAAGGAAAATTGATAAACTTTAAGATATTTTAGAGTTGAAACTAAACAAATGATGTCTATGCATAAAGTGTTCATTATTATCGTGTCCTTGAATTTAAGCGGCGATTACTGTTAAGCCATCCAAATATTATTTTTTCTTCCAAAATTGATGCTTTCTTCATGGGATAAATTTAACCATAAATACCTAAGGACAAGAAGAAGAATATTATTCCGCGGCTCTGCCATGCTTAGGGTTTGAGAGTCGTTTTTGAACTTGTCTATGGCGGCTAGGGCTTCTTCCCTGGCTGCCCTCCTCCTCCTCCTCCTTTCATTCTGGTGGTTTTCCAGCTCGCGGGATGGATTTTATGTGTTTTGAAGGCCTTTGCACGACAACCAGTTCATGGACTGTTCCTTTCTATTCATCTTCTGCGGCGGTGGCGATGGTAGTGTGTATGGAGCCCCTGTGGTTTTTCGCTTGGCATGTTTTCTGCTACGATGGCATCTTCGATGATGACAGTGGAGGCAGTGTGACGAGATGCACCAGCTGGAGGCTATTCGGCTCTCGAAAGGTGCGACGGTGCCTGCAGCGATCCTGGGTTGTCTCTCCCTCTCATGGCTACGGTGAACGACAGGCGGCTGGGATTTTTGGAGAGGTCTGGCATAGGCAGTGACTGTGTGGTGTCTTCTGGTGTCGTGTAGGCATGTACAGAAATGTGGGAGCAGGTCCTTTGCTTCCAAGGCTAGGGTTTCAATCCTAGCCGCCCTCATTTGCTATGGGGATTTTTCCCTGTATCAGTCAGCTAGGGTTCCAACCCTAGCTGCTATGATTGCATTTTTATTTGCTCCTTTGGACAGTTTGTTCAATTTCCCTGCGCTTACTTTGGCAAGGAGCTTGTGTATTGGTTGCTCAGGTTGTTGAGCACTTATGGTGGTATTTTTTCTTTGGCTGAGAGACTGGTTGCTCAGGTTGTTGAGCACTGATGGTGGTATTTTTTCTTTGGCTGAGAGACTGGTTGCTCAGGTTGTTGAGCACTGATGGTGGTATTTTTTCTTTGGCCGAGAGACTGGTTGCTCAGATTACTGAGCTCTATTTGTGAATATTGTGCTCTGTTTGTGGGTTTTGAGCACTGTCTGTGAGTATTGACTGGATATGATACTTAGTATCATAGATGTGTATCTCGTTACCTTTGATTCTAATGAATATCAAAGAACTGTTGTTTTCTTCTGGAAAAAAAAGAAACAAAAACTCAATTATAATATTTAACGAACAAATATTCTAAGTGATGAAAACATAACAAGCTACCAAATTCATAAATTTTGAAAAACAAACACTTCCCTTACGAACTCCTATAGACATTATTCCATGCATGGGAAATAACGTGTTTCAAAGAATTAAACACATGTCTTTTTATTTCTTATTCTTCAAATGTATCCATTGAAGTGACTCCAAGCCTTCAAAGAATAAGCATTAAAAGATTGATGACTCATACTTCTGGTTTCAATTTTACATTTGGTGGTAAGATTTAGTTCCAAAGGATCATGGAATCGTGAGGGCGTCACTTAATTTTATACTCCTCTAAACGTTGATATGGAAGAAAATATAATTGGTTTATGACTACCAATACCAATACATTATTTTCATCATCGATTAGTAGATCACCCACATTTATTATTTCGTGAGATGTGTTCTTGAAGGCATTATCTTGTATTGATCAAGTGAAACCTTTTATTTTGTTTATAGACGAATGAATACTTTTAAAACTTATTCACAAAGATAACCCAATATTCAAGAGGATTTTTCAATAAAGCATAATTTTTTTATATGAAACTTTTTATCTCACTCATTTTTTTTTGACATCCTCCACTAATAAAAGAATAATTTATTATGTTTAAATCAAAATTGGATATTTATATTTTTAGGTTAACACATATTAACGCTTATGGCTAATTTCACTAGATATTGAAAATCCCTTAAAAAGTAATTTTCTTGAACCTTCCTCCTAATACAAATTTCAATTTTAAAAGTTCCATATTTTCATTATACATCCTAGGTATCCATTTTTTGTGGCATTTTTAATATCGTTTTTTACTCATAATAAGGAAACATGAAAGACTCTTATAGATCTACAATTCACAAAATATAAAAAAAATAAGAAAACAAATGCATTGACATCCCAAAGAGATAGGCGAGAGTAATAAGATAACCTTGTGTTCAAGGGTTTAATGTTATACTACTTTCACCCCTATCATTAGTCTAATACGTGGTCATGCATTTGTTGAGGGAGGGAATTTATTAGTGCATAGTAATGCATTATGGATCATAAGTTAGAAATAGTATTTTGAGTTTGCGTTCAAAGGTTGTCAGTCATAGATTTTGAAATCAAGTCATGTAAAGTTGTCAGTCATAGACTATGAAATCAAGTCATGTGTCTATTTAGGGTTTTGGTGTGGTTATACTTCAGATTTTTTCTCTTCAAAGTCATTTTGGTGTTGTGCTTTAGTCCTTGATCCTATGTAAGTCATATTGTTGGTCATATAAAGTCCATGACTAAAATGTTTATGAGATGGAAGATAAGGTAACATATGAGTATTTATCATAAGTCAATTCTTCAAATAAGCAATGGAAGCCAGTCCACAGTAACTAATGGAATGAATGGTTGTTTAACTCAAATGCGTGACACGTCAAGTAGCTGAAACTGAGCTTCATTCACGCTATTAAGGCCGATATGAAACAATTAGAGAACCAACTGCACGGTAGCCAGTTCATGGAACGGATGGACTAGAAACTCTTTTTAGAAGAAGCAATTTATTGCACTCGGCTTCGGTAAGATAGGCTCGAGTTGGCTCTAATATAAGGTAGCGGGGAAGTCCTAGTTTCTGCGTATCGATAAAAGGAGTTCAGATCATAGAACTAGAATGAAAGAAAGCATCTATTTTCCTCCCCTTTTGGGGTTTGGGTGAGTGTCCAGAAACTGTCACTCTAACAAAGCAACTTGTTTCTGAGCTTTAATAGGTTAACTCCTATGTATTGAAAAAGAGGTTATCGGATTGGCTTCCCATTTTCTTCATATTACTCACCAAAATCCTGATATTAATCTTTTGTGCAGTTTTCATTGAACAATATTGCTATTTCCTCAGCTTCTTTCTTCGTTCAGGTAGTAGCAGTCCTGCAAAAACAAAAAGTGGGTGCTGGAGGTGCTGCTTTGTCCAGCCGGAGGATACAGCATATCCTCATAGGTACATATTGATGAATTCTTTTGCCTTTCAAATTTTGACAATGACTAAATTCATGTATATGATGTTGTATGAACATTTTGATTTATTTATGAAAAAATTAAGTTGGTTAATTGGACAATAATTTCTAAATATTCATGAACACACCTGGAAATTTTCATTAAAATGCTCATCACTGAAAATTGGTCTGCTCACGCTGCCAACTGTTGGAATAGATAATTCCTACTTATCTAGAATCAATCTACGTGAGTTGTGTGATCCTAGATTGGTGTGTGTGGTTGAGACATTTGCTCAACCTACTTTCCTATCATTGGAATAAGTTAGATCTTATAACAACCAATGAGCTCTATATAATGAGCCACACGTATTGTAATCAAGTATTCATTTTTCATTAATTCAATTGATAGTGTTTGTTAATTTGGTATCAGAGCTGAGGGCCTGGGCCAACTCCCTCACGGGAGTGCCCAGGATCCCGATCCTGAGGGGTTCCAATTTTTTTTGCACAGCCCGTGAAGGAGACAGACAGGGCCGCTGCAATTCCAGTTTGAGGGATGTGCCTGTGCGATGTGTTTTATTCCTGTGTGCTGAGCTTTGGGTGTAAGTGTTAAAGGTGTAAGTGTTAAAGGAACCGCCATTTGAGTGTGGAGACATTTTTTT
>LPNX010010158.1:11974-24976 GCA_001517045.1 Pseudotsuga menziesii | reverse complement strand
TGGAATAAGTTAGATCTTATAACAACCAATGAGCTCTATATAATGAGCCACACGTATTGTAATCAAGTATTCATTTTTCATTAATTCAATTGATAGTGTTTGTTATTTCCAACATGGTGAAGCATATTCAAGGTTTAGACATGTCATAACCGCTAATGCTTCTAACCCTGCCATTGGTGGTACTTGGTTATGAATCAATATGCTTTTCCTGTGCTCCTAGGCATGGATATGCAAATGCTAGTGTATCTTTAACACAAGAAACCACTGATGAAACCACTCGAAGGTGGTGGTGCAGCTGATGCTACTGATGCTTATGGCTTTCCTTCCTTAGCAGATTGCTGGTTATTCCTCGCTTAGGTGGGCCGGTTCTTTTTCAGTGTGTTGCTAGGGTTCATACCGGTGGATTATTGGGCCGATACCTTCTTACCTTACCTTGTTCATTCTACACTGCTAATTGATTCGCTCTCAATATTATGGTAGCAATATGGATAGTAGCTTATTCTATGATGCATTGTCATGTAGCAAGTTAGCACTACTAGAGGTACCATGATAATGAAGTCAGAGCAGAAGCACAAGAAACTGCTACCAATTTTTATCTGAAGAACTCAAGCCAATAAAGCCTTGCAACCAGGGGTTTACGGTGTGCACATCATCTCCTCCAAGTACCCTCAATTCCATTGCCTCTTTCTCTGCGCTTGTTGTATATGTATATCTAATGTCTTTGCGGGTGAACTCAATGACCACACAAGTATATCCATCCCTATAGTTCATCTTCAACGAATTATTGTTGACAGAGCTTCATCATTGTAGGAGAACGCTGGCAGAAAGCCGAGCCTAGGCCAAGTCATGCTATTTGCATGAAGGCTACCTATGCTCTTCCTTGGACTGCTTTCGTTAGATGTGAATGTGATCGACCACATATGAGCCAAGTGGTAGTGTGCATGGTGTGTTTTGTGCTCAACGAGGAAAAGAGGGCAGTGTAAGAGTACGAAATCTGAAATTACCTTGTTAATTATGCCACGTATAAGAATTAATTAATTATTAATTATTTCATGGTAATATACGCTAATTTGTGTTCCAAGAAACACAAATTGCATGCACCTCGATAGGTGTCGCAATTGTCTCATGCACCAGGCTATTGAATATGACGGATACATCACCTCCTATATGCCATGTTCCACAGGTCATCGTGCCCATACATCTAACAAACATTGAATTGGCTAAAACCGTTCCCGGATGGATTTTAGAATCATTTGTAACAAACACTTTGCTCTTCAAGTTTAATGTGTAATGTATTTGCTCTTAAGTTTAATTTTCAAGTTTAATGTGTAATGTATTTGCTCTTAAGTTTAATTTGGCTTCAGCTATTGTCTTTTGTCTTTTGTAAACTCAAGTGTTTATGTTGTTAAGTCTGTTTTTATGTGGGATCACAAATGCTTTTATTTGTTCTAATTTTGGCAACTTTCAACTCCTGTACTAGACATGTCTATTTAGGAAAATTATGACTTATCTATTTTTTTTTGCTATTTGTATTGTTTAATATTTTGATTTTTTCTTTTTAAAAATCAAAATAATAGTTTTGAATATGACGTTAACCAATTGGATTGACATCTTGGAAAGCATAAGCATGCACGCACTAAGTTGTTAGAAAAGAGCGGATTTCAATCACTTTGTAGCACCTTATTAGAAATGGTTTATATTAAACAACCTTGCATCTTATTCTATTAAAGGTTGGACCCATTTAAGTAGCCACATGTAATAGACAGACCCAATTGATTAGCCACCTATAATAGGTAAGATTACAATGACCAACACCTGTCGAGGGTATAGCATTAGCTATAAGTGTGGAGCTCAGGAGCATTGTCGAGGGTAAAGCATTAGCTATAAGCGTGGAGCTCACGCTATTGCATTAGCTAATAGCAATAAGTGTGGAGCTCAAATCACTTATTGATGCCTTAATAAGAAAAAAAATTAAAATATGCCTTGGGATATTAGTTACAGGCGGCACTCGAATCCAGGTCCAACTTAGATCAAGGCCTTTTCAGGTAAGATCATTCTTTTGCACGTTCCAATCCTCGGTGCTGCGGCCCTTCTTAGGGACAAAAATGTTTGTTTGTCTCTTTCTTAGGGACAAAAATGTTTTTGTCATGATGCAGATCAATGGACGAAGTGATTTGAATTTAAATCAGTATCATTATGATGTAAAAGTCAAAAATACAATTTAATAATAAATTAGAATGTTTAACTATGAGTACCGACCGGCAATTACATTAAGAATACATATAAAAATCATAAAAATTTTAGATGTCAAGTATAAATTATAATATTTTTAGGTGTGAAGTATAAAAATTAAGGATTTCTAAAAATCATAATATTATAATAGTAACATTTAAATATGATTATGTTTTTAGGAATTCATATTAAAAAAGTAATGCATAATTTATGGTAGCCGGATTTGAATCTGACTATTTCAATATAAAAGTATTAGATGTGAAACCATTATTTTGTTTTAAGTTTTAGATTAATTTTATTATTAAATATATTTAATTTATACTTCACATCTAAAGCATTCATTTAAATTAAATGAACTTATAACAAAGATAAAATCAATTTATAGAAAATCTAACATTGTTCTTTACATACTATGCATCGGCAGAAATTCAACGATATGCTTATGATATACTTCTAAGCAGGAACAGATACTTCAAGTATTGGAAATTCTTGTAACAATAGCGGACACTTCAAGTAACGGATACTTGTAACAGTAACGGATACAAACAAGTATATAGTATGCAAACAAAGAAGCAGTAGTGTTGGAAATTCACATATGCATTGACTGTATGGTTGAATCGACAAAACAAGCAGCGAGAGATGGCCAGGAGATATTATTGTTAATTATATTTTATTGGCAATAATTTGATATCATATAAAAAACTACATTGCTCAATAGTATACAAATGTCTACCTCAATTCAGTATATTAGATTGAATAAAAACTAATGCAATCGGTGCAATTAATCAGAATTCAATGGGACTGGTGAGGTGTCATGATTGTCAGGTTTGACTGAGCTGTTAAGTTGGTAACTGGGTTCCTTGGTTACCCAGCAGCATATGTAACTGGGCGGTATTAGTAATATTTTCAATTGGTGCCAACGATTTGAAGAGAAACATTAAGAATAGAGACACCTGGTAATAACAGAGTTCATTTGGGTTGGTTGATGAAAAAAACAGAGTTTTAAAAGCCAGTCTTAACCCAACCATTTATAGGAGCTGGAAACAAGTAGTAGCAGCCGAAATATAGTGAACGTTCAAATCTGACCAAATTGTAGTAATACCGCTTGTGCGTGGCAGGTTATGAGAACAGGTCGCGTTATTATAGTAAACGCCATTTTAAGTTGTAACCATAAATATATCCTGTGTCTTTATGGTTGTAGGATGATGGCCAATCTCCTCGCTCGCCTAATATTGTGTGGATCATTTACCGATGAAGGGTGAACTGCGGGTGCTGCTTACGTTTGGTAAAATCACTTTTATGATGGTAAACACAACGCTCACAGGCCGCTGAATCGTAGTTTCAGTAGCATCAGTGGCAAAGACTAGGGCAGAATGGGGGGAAGCTTTCCTGATATCTTGGTGAAAAAAGAAGAAATGGTAATAAATCGCATGCTCAACTGAGTATTGCGCCCCCTATGGAATATGCGCGAAAATGTAGTGTATAATCATGCGTGATGCATAAATACTTCAACCATATCAATGCACAACATAAAATGCATATCAAGAAAGTGGTTCAGCTTCGAACCTCTATTATTTCCTTGAAGTTGCAGGATCACATATATTGATGCTCGAGTTCTATGCAGACTTTGGGATGGATTACAACCAATAGAAATGGCTTGAGGTAAGCATCGACCTCAAAAAACTTCCCGCATCTTTTGGGTAGCTTTGAATCAGTAACAAACATGTTTTCATTGTAACATTTTCTGTTTTCATTATAACATGTTCTTCTTTCCCAGAAATAAATACAAATCCTCTAGTTGTTATATTCTCTTAACTGGCATATGAGGCTTTCATACCTGATAGGTTGGTAAGGTCGTAGATGAATAGACACCCTTCTTTCTTCTTCGTTCAAAGGAGCAACACTTGTTAGTTAATTTGATATCGACTCTAATGAAATCAAATAGGTACCTGTAAATGGCTTTCAGCCTATTGCCAACTAATTACCCCAAAGGAGAGACGAAGCAAACACTAGCTTAGACAGGTATCTAATATTATACATCCAAGGTACATTTCTAAGTTGCCTATCAATTCAGCAGGTAACCTAAATTATGGTTAAATTGCTCCTTTGTCTTTGTACAATTCTTCAAATAAAAGAGATACCTGTTTATGCAGCACAACTTTTGCCATGTTCTATCTATTCAACATCCTCAACATCCTTGACTCCATAGTTTTGTTGGCCCAACATCAATACTAACAACAACATCAGTTTTCCATCTTCTGTAAACTCAGCCTACTCTTTAGCATAGTTCTCTTGGCTCAACATCCTCTCAGCAGTTTTTCCATCTTTTGTAAACTCAACATACTTTTTAGCATATTTCTCTTGGCTCAACATCCTCTCAGCGGCATAGTTCTCTGAGCCACCGTCTTTCTCTACGTAGGATCTAAGTAGAATTCGAAATCAATGCACTAGCAACAACAATTATTTCACATTTAGCATGTGATCCAAGGTATGCAGGAAGAGGCGGTGTGCAGGTGTACTTCTTGGATTTGGCAGTGAGGCGGTGTGCAGGTGCAGGAAGAGGCGGTGAGTCGGCGGGAAGAGGTGGTGAGTCGGTAGACAACCCAACGCTCCTCATTAAATGGACACCATTATTCATACCATCCACATTAAATTCTCCATATCTCCCAAGGATGACAGCGATTATCTCTGAGCTTGCAAAATGTTGTCAGCGATACTCTGAGCTTTCAATGTTCATGTCGACTGGCAAGCCCTACCACGGTTCTCAATGTTTCTTTCACACTTGGTTGTTCCTGCACAATCCTTAATTCCCAGCTCACCACGTAGAACGCAACAAAGACGTGTGGCTCGGATCCTTCATATATATCCATTGACAGCAAACGCAACAAAGACGTGTGGCTCGGATCCTTTATATATATCCATTGACAGCCAAGAAACGTATCAATAAGAAAGGTTAGGTTAGATCCATGCTAACAGAAGCTGGGGATTTTGGGTCAGCTCTGGCCTAGCCCATGTTACTCTTTCATTAACCTTTCCTTCTCTTGTATTAACCTGTTTATGCTACTCTTTCATTAACCTTTCCTTCTCTTTCATTAATCTGTTTATGGTACATGCTACAGAAATGTTCAGTCGGAGGATTCAGTTCTCATTATAACTGCCAGGCGCACCATCCACAAAAAATTTGTTGCTTGTTTCAAGGCAGAGAGTACTATCCATGGCTATTCTTCCTATGGCAATTAAGTACAACCATAGCTAATTATTTCAGGCAAGAAGAATCTAAGGCATATTCTAGCACGAGGACTATGTCTAAGCTTTATACAAGCAAGTGGGAGAACAGGGGGGAAAGAGCTAATGGTGATTCTGTCCAGTGTATGGACATGGTTTTGACACCGCTATAGATGCGAGAATGCCAGTCACAGCTATGGAAACAAAATATTTAACAGTTTCAATGGTTCAAATTATTTCCAATTGTCCTCCGGTGTGCCTTGTGTATGGCGGATCTCGCTCCTGTGAGCTACTATGAATCAGTTGGGTTTCAAACAAACATGAATTTTGATGTCTATATAAATGCTAGTTTTGAAATACAGAAATACAGGACGACACGATTCAATCTCTCTATGATATACTTTTTTCGACACAATAGTAACATTGATTATGTTTTTTAAAGGCATAAACTTACTGCATAATTTGCTTACCAGCCAAACAAGGAAGGTAAGATATCATTATGTTTCACAAATAACTCCAAACTATTATTGGGGAGTTGGGGTATTCGTCTTTCATGGGAGGTTGACGTTTCTGCTCTTCTTTAAATGTTTGATCTATTGTCTTTGCTAGCCCACAAATGTTTGATCTATTGCCTTTGCTAGCCCACAGTGGGCAATTTTCTTGTCTTCCGCAACAGGGTTGTTGCGGATATGGGATAATTCATTTGTGTATTGTCTTTGCTAGCCCACAAATGTTTGATCTATTGCCTTTGCTAGCCCACAGTGGGCAATTTTCTTGTCTTCCGCAACAGGGTTGCCGATATGGGATAATTCATTTGTGTATATCTTGTGAACTTTCATTGCTGAAGCACGCCCTCGCCCTCGCCCTCGCCCTTCCTTGTGACACTCATTTTTCGTTCCATCATAAACATCATAAACACACGTAACGTAAGTACCACCATAAATCCTATATTCGTTCTATCACAAACACATCATAAACACAGGTAAGTACCACCATAAATCCTAACCCTATGTATGCTAATACTGTAAACACAGGTAAGTACCACCATAAATCCTAACCCTATGTATACTAATACTGCTAAGTATTAGCATTAACGATCTTCTTTAAGAGAATAACATGCCCTCAAAGTTGACATAGCATTAACGATCTTCTTTAAGAGAATAACATGCCCTCAAAGTTGACATATTGCTTATAGATCTAAGCCAAAGAGAAATTTGGAAAGAAATTTGGATTTAAGAAATCACGCACTTCACTACTAATATTGACCATGGAGACATATTGCTTATAGATCTAGGCCAAAGAGAAATTTGGATTTAAGAAATCACGCACTTCACTACTAATATTGACCATGGAGACATATTGCTTATAAATCTAGGCCAAAGAGAAATTTGGATTTAAGAAATCACGCACTTCACTACTAATATTAACCCCCCATGGAGAGGAGTAGGTAGATTACTAATATTGACCAACAATTTGTCTACATCTTGATTATGCTTCCATCCTCTACTCACAGCAATATTTTTTAACTTTCTTGTATTATATATTCACATAGTTTTACACATTAAAATTATTAATAATAAATTATTTTAAGTAACATAGTTTTAAGTAAATAATCGTAATAACATTAATTATGAGTATTTAAGATTCCTAGAAATGTCCTGATAAAACTTAACAAAAATAAATTAAACACCTGAAAATTCCCACCAAATAGGTCTGCGGTGGTCTTTAAAGGGATAGATTTCTCAATGTTGATTTGCAAATCCCACCCATTCAAAAGTGATCTTCGTGATATCGCATTTATGTTCTAACTCTAAACATTAGTATTGTAATTTGTCCAATGGAAATTGCCACTTGTGAAACTATGTCCACCATTTGGCACTTTGTAAACTACGGCATCATTTGTCACTTGGTAAACCATGGCAGCTGGCTGAGTCCCCAACCACTATTTCATTTACATATATATACGATATTGAGAGGATTTATGCACACTTACCTAACGCACCCTTCCACGTGTGTCATGCAATGTAATTAATCACTAAACTGTTGCAGCTAAGTTGCACACTTAGCTAAAGCATCGCCAGATGTGTGTCATGCAATGTGCCATCCCCCCAGGGTCTATGTCACACAGGTCAGACGAATTTTTTTTTTTTCATTTTCAGTCAGTCCCCATGTGTGGAATCCTCTAGTTGTTCTGTTTCTTGTACATAAGGTAGGTGCTTGTACATAAGGCACATAAGGTAGGCCAAACGCGTTCGGGTACTGAAGCTCTCACGAAGGTTTTTCCAATGTACATCTCTTTTCCAACTTGCTTATATATATGTTAGCCAAGAGAATGACCTGGACAGTAGAAAATGGAAAACAGAGAGCTTGACTAATGACTTGCCTTACCCTCAAGGTGAGGACCGAGGTTGCTTGCCCATAGATACAGAAAAGAACAGAGGTTGCTTTCCCATAGATACAGAAAAGAACTCTTGCCAAGGAATCAATCAATAGCGGGTGGCAACGAAACACATATATTCTGTGTGTTGAACGATAGTGAAGAACCAACAACATTAAGCATGTGCTGGAGTGATAGCTACGACCATAAGGCATTTCATTTATTTTATTTCCATACTGAGATAAAACGGAGCTCCTAAGCTAGTTCTCCCTGTGAAGATCTTTGGAGCGCACCATTTTTTAGGCACTAAAATGCACTGTTACATTCGCTGAGTGCGACGACTGCACCAATTCCCCTCTGTAAAATTGTGCCGACTGCACCTTAACTGCGCCTTATGGGCTCTGACGTTGTATATACCGGATATTGATCACTTGAATTTGATCCATTGAGGCTTCAAAGGGATGAAACTATTCAAGTGTGACCTATTAAGATACGTGCTCCGTGTATGGATAAGGTTTTTCTTTCTAGAATTTCCTTCTGGAATTATGAGATAACAGTTCATTATAATACAAGGTATTAGACCAGGCACGTGATCTTCTCTTGTCCTCACTTGAATATTAAGGTTCTAGCTACCTGGTATATCTTATGGTCGCATGCATGTATTGCAGTTGTAAGGTGTCGTTCCACATGTCTTCTTAGAATTCCATATTGTTGAAACTTGAATGCCCATAATGGAAAAACGCACAAGAAATCCTAGTAGCAAGTTTTGTAGATTCATTTAAGTCCTATTGTTGGTCCAAGTTTTAATCCCGATAGCATTATCTCAATCGAAAAGAAGATACATGAAAACGTAAACCCAAAAGCAGTAGACATAGAAGAACAAGAGCAAAATATATCATCTATTCCAGATGGTTTGCTCATGGAATGTCTTACACGGTTGTTCGGCTCATCTATCCATCCTTCAATTTTGGTTTCTCACAGATTTTACAAGGTATTAAAATCCCCTTCATAGTATGAGCTTCGTAGCTGGAATATAGGCATGCTTGAAAGCTTGTCCTTTGTGTTTGGGGGTGCTGGGACAGGGCTTAAATCTCGGTGAAGCAAAGGTATGTTGATTAATTGCAGACACAACAGATAGCATACAACTTCAACAAATTAATGAGTTGAATAATGAATTGGAAAAAATCATCGCTGGTTGTCTTCAGAAGTTAGTTCACATCATTCATAGCTGCTAGACGAAGACCAAGTTAAACAAGGTTTACATGAAAGGAGGAGGTTGGCGGTCTTCTTAGAATTACATATTGTTGAAACCCGAATGACCATGATGCAAAAATGCAGAAGAAATCCTAGTCACAATTTCTGTAGATTCGTGAAGTGTTGTTACTAGTCCAAATTTCAATCCCCAGCATTATCTCAAATGAAAAGAGAGATGAGGACCTATAACTAGAAGAAGACATAGAAGAACAAGAGCCTAATATATCATATCTGGAAGATGATTTGCACATGGGATTCCTTTTATGCTTCTCCAGCTCATCTATCCATCCTTTAATGTTGGTTTCTCACGGAATTTACAAGGTATTGAAATCCCCTTCATACTATGAGTTGTCATGAACTCTCGATTTGGTGTAATGGTATTGTGAACATATACGGCATAGTGTCGAGATCGAACTAAAAGGCCGTCGTGTCGAGATCGAACTAAAAGGCCGTCGAGATGGAACTGAAAGGCTGTCGTGGATCGAACTTACAACTTCCTATGGGCTTTTGAGAACTTTGCACCACTAAATTTAGCGCTCTGCCTAGACGAGAGTCGTTTTTAGGTACATATAAGTTCTCTCTGGAAGTTTTCATCGTTTTTATAGGAATGCATTTGGATTTTGACATTTAAATATTCTGAATTTACAAACAATTGAAGCATGAGAAGTCTGGTCACTTCTGGTCGTTCATGTAGCAGTTGTTTCAGTAAAAACCTAATTCATATTGCTTAATTAACAGAAATTGAAATGAACCGTTCTCTTTATTTAATTTTTTGGGGGTTAGTTTAGTGTAAATGGTTTTCTATCACAAAGAAAACTAAAATTTTGGTTCGCTTCCTTAAGGGTTCTACATGTGGGCTGTAAAATATTATTTGAAGAGATTTGGCATGTAGAAAAATTACTTAGAAGGTTATCTTTACAATAGCGATTCTATCTAAGATGTAGAATTAAAATTTCATGAAGAAGTAAATTAGTTTAAAGTCTACCACTTGATGATCTTTGCTATGATCACATAATGTATGTTGGAATTCTGTAATTACTCCACCATCGGCTGCAACAGAATTTGAAGCGGCAACATCAAATGTCAGAATTCTAAAACGCCATCACCATTTAGATTGTGGCCGCCGCAACACTTTGAAGCGGCAACATCAAATGTCAGAATTCTAAAAAGCCATCACCATTTAGATTGTGGCCGCCGCAACACTGAAGAGCCGCAAACCGCCTCACCGGCACACTACCAGACAAACAGATTATTTAAATTGTCAAAAGTCATTTTGCTGCAATAGAACAATTCCATCAAATCACATCTAGTTTTCCTGAAGAGGCAGCGCAGTATTTTATTTTATGTCAGTGTGTAAATCATAAATTATGAATTCTATTTTGTTATTCGAAGGGTCAATTAGCATTTAATGGCCGACTTAGTTAAAATCCTATAAATACTTGCATTGTAAACCATATTTGACACACTGAATATGAAGAGCAGAGCGTAATAAAAACAGAGTTGAAACTCTGATATTTTCCTGTGTAATTTTGTGTTTTACTCTGTTTTTGAAAAAACTCAATTTTATTTTTTTATATATTAGGTTATTGTAGCAGTTCGTGTTTTAGTGTGAATATTGTTTATTTATTCAGTAGAATGTGTATGATAAGTTTCTGGACGCATGGGTCATCAAATCAATGACAAAATAGTGAGCTGCAATAGACCTGTGCGTGAGTTGTGAGTGACGTCAGCAGTTGCAGCTAGTTGAATTAAGCGTATAGAGTGTTTTCGGCTGTAATAGCCAGCTACAACACCTTCTACTGAGTATTGTTAGCAGTAGTAGCCGAGCTGCAACAGTCCTGTAGGTGTTGGGTTGTTATTTTGAGCTCTGTCAGTAAAGCTGTACATTGCTGAGAAAAGGTGTACATTGCTAAGAAAGGCTGTACATTGACTGTAAGTGGTTTTTTTGAGCTGTATGTGAAGTCTCAAGTGCTGCTAAGGAAAGGAGCGGCACTCCCTTGCCTTCCCCACATCGGTATCAGAGCATGGTTAAGTTTCATCTCTTGTTTAAGAGCCTGGTTGAGTTTTATTGCTCATTTGTTTTTGAAATTAATTGAAATGGCTGCTAACAGCAGTGTAGTGCAGCCACAAATTCCAGTATTGTTTGAAAGAAATTATGACACATGGTTTATTAAAATGAGAACTATATTGCGTGCTCAGGATCTTTGGGAGTTTGTTACGATTGGCTATCCTGAACTAGCTGATCAAGCGGCTGAGTTGGCTCTGACAAATGTTGAACATGTTCTGTTGAAGGAAAATCGGAAGAAAGATAATAAAGCTCTTGGTCTTATTCAGCAAGGCCTAAGTGAATCTAATTTTCCAAAGATATCAAGTGCTGACTCTTCAAAGCTTGGGACACTCTTGAAACGTGCTATCAAGGTGTGACCAAGGTGAAGAATGTTAAGTTGCAAAATTTAAGAAGAGACTTTAAGAGTCTGAAGATGAAAGGGTCAGTGCAAGAAGATGAGAGACCTTTAAGATGCAATCCTAGTTTTCAAAAACAACATCATGTTACCAATAGATACATCAACCCGAGCCTGACATAGCACTTGGTGTGGTTCAACCCAAGCCTGACATGTCATGGAACATGTAGGATAGGAAGAAAAATTGCGTACGCGTTATATAACTACAAAACGCGCTCGCGATATGTAGTTATAAAACGCATGCGCGATTTGTAAATCATAAAAAAAAAAAAATTAAATACACAGTCCCAAACCCGCGACCCATTTTCACAATCAGGATCGCGAATTCGACTGGCCATTGGAGCGTTTGGAGTGAGACCAGTGCTTGGGATTGTTGCAGGAGCTGATTCAAGTTGAGGGGAGAAGATTTCACTCGTGCATTGTCATCCAACAAGGTAATTCAATCACCCAATGCATTTTTTTTTTGTCAATTTTTACCCTATAATTGTATGTATGATATTCAAATGCACTTCCCTCCTATCTTTTTTAATTCTCAAGAGCAATAAACAACATGTTCGTTGCTTCTTTGGTGTAGCACTTCTTATGTATTCTATTAACTTCAAAAGTATTCATAAGCAACATGCTCGTTTCTTCCTATTATATTCTTTTGGTGGTTTCTCTCTTTTATTGATTCAAGCTTCCCATGAACCAAATGCGATACACATCTCGTTTCACACCCAAATTGAGTGGACCACACATTTACTATAATAAAAATGGTATTTAAGTGATATAATGAATGATTGACAAAATTTGAAATGTTCTGTATAATAGTTTAATATAAATATAAGTAATAATGTTCATTACCTAATGGACTAGTGAACAATGTGGTGTGGGTACTTTAACTTTTATCTCTCTTCCTAACAACCCCTAAAACAAAAAACCAGAAAAATATATTAGTATACAAAAATCAAACTAAATCATTATAACTATTATACATCTAATTTTATTTTCATAATATCATCATAGGTTTTCTCAGCATTAATGCCCTCATTATTATTGATTTTCTCCAGCATAAAATAAATAAAAACATTAATGTATAAGAAAAAATCAAGTGTGAATTAATTTTATAAATAATCAACATTCAAAATATGACAATTTTAATTACCTTGGTATTGGTCTCAATACTTTGTGATTGTGCCATATACATTCTCGCTATTACCATAGCTTTAAAATTGATCTTGAACTTAAGCTTTAGTTCATTTTTAGAGTTACTTTCATAATATCATAATAGGTTCTCTCACCATTAATGCCCTCATTATTACTGCTTTTTTCTTGCATTTACCTTATACACCTAGTAGAAGAGATTGAAGAATGTGGTTAAAAGATGGAAATTTCTATTATTTGAACAAATCTCAGGTTCAAATCCAAGAACTAAACTATCAGTATAAATACATTGAACATTGAATTGGGTTT
>LPNX010010157.1:184681-197955 GCA_001517045.1 Pseudotsuga menziesii | reverse complement strand
TTTCCAGTTTACTTTTTTGTTTAATCGAACTGCTACTAAGGATTCCAGATTCCTTAGTAGGTGCTCATCAGCACAAGCTAGGGTGAAAACCCTAGCTACATAAACCAATAACATCAAAGCTTCACTAACAATGTATAATTCCCCCCAGCAACGAAAACAGTCTCAAAACTACAAATTTGGTGCTATTGATTCCCAAATAAATCGTCCCATCACCAATCCCATTCGAAACAAGGTGCAATATCAAAAACCATGACCCTAGTCTTAAACACACGAGCGACCCAAAACTGTAAAACCAAAACCTTCGGCACTTTGAAACATACCAGGGAAAAATGCCTTCCTATTGCAAAACAAAAGGAAAACTTCCCCTCGGACGGCCATACGCAAGATGGGGAAAATCGTTGTAGAAAGCGTAACACTTGTCTACACCAGTTTCCCAAATAGTCGAGTAAGGTTTGAGAATTCATAACGGCCCTGCAGCAATCATCAGGAAAACAACCCCCCCCCCCCCGGGACGGCCATATTGTCAAGTTGAACTAGATATATGCTAAAAAATGTAAACCTAGGTGTCCATTAACCACGGAGGTGGAAACTAGACAAGGACAACAACCCTAGTTTGAAACTCAAATGAAGGGGTAGAATAGAGAAGATCGGCCTACCTAGAAAGGATCTGTGCAACTGACAAGAAGAATATGAATACTTCCATGGTGATGCCACCTACGAATGAGCTACTGACAGGAAGTATAATGCCTCATTCGAAACAACAATGACAGTGCAGGCACGGGTTCACAGGTAAAATAATAATAAAAAACCCCCAAATCCCCAATATATACACCTCGGTAAAAACAAACATTCAGCGGGAAAAAGATGACAATCGGGCGGTGGAGTGACTAAGGGATCGGTAATCAAGTCAGCTACATCTCCACAATGGCAAAAGATGAAACAACTGCGAGTTCCGTAGTGCCAAGCAAAGCATCGGTGAGAGAAATAAAAATAACTCTGCATCGGAGCTCAACTAGACTAAAAACTCGAACCATTAGTTGTTTGAAACACCGCAATGGCGGAAGCTGTAAAGACACTCATTTTCGTAGACCAATCAAAATCGAAGGGAAAAAAATGACTTAAGCGAAACATAGGCAAAGCGGCAAACATAACCTGAATGAAAGTAGAAGAATAGTGCCTTCTAGAGCTGCAACAGTGGAGCAGCATAGACTAAGGCCTTGTGAAACAAAACTGATGGGAATCGAAAAAGATCGAAACATCCATCATGGTGCTCACAACATGTCATCCGCAACAGTGGAAACTATAGAGACAAAGAGTTCTGATGGTCTTCCAATAAGGACGCCGATAATAAAATAAAATAAATCCCATAGGAGGAAAGTACACTTTGGATCAGATCATCATTCAACTGCATCTCTGCAATGACGGATGCGTAGTTAACTGTAGTTTCGATTCATAGCCTCAACAACTTCCGATAGTAGGGTAAGAAATCAATGTAAGTCGTAAAACAACATCGGCCTAAAGATATTCCTTTAACAATCATTAGTAAAATCAAGCAATCCCAAACAAGCTGAGCAAAACAATATTAAAAGGAGGGTCCAGAATTTTTTAGAAATTTGGGAAATTATTGCAGCTGCAACAATTGGCGACTACTTGGTGAACCCCAGATTTCTGGATCAACTCTTCCCTCAGTAATAGACTGTTAATTCAGTAAAATCATAGATTGAATTCTTCTAGATGCTTGTATTCCTATAATGACAAACACGTGCATTTAAATCATGATGACAGTCCATTTTTGGAAATGGGAACACCAAAATCTCAAATTCAAGATAACTCTTTTGAGGATTAACATATGAGTTTTATTTTACCTCTGTCTTTGGGTAGTTTCCAGCTTGGACACCACAGGATTGTAACATATGGTAAATAGAAATATTCATTTGTTCCTCATTCCCATGCCATTTTACACATTTTTGTGCATTTTGAACCTTTTGTTCTTTTGAGTCCTTCATATGCCTTTCTTTCTTAATTTTATTCAAGCTCTTCTATCCATAGTGTCCTTTTGTGTGAGAGATGTATTTACTTTTCAGCTCACGGACGGAGAAGAACTTTTGGCAATTTTGTATTCATGTGTTTCGATACTTTTCTTTGATATGTATTGCTTCTTTTAGGAGTTTTGACTCTTAACACCCTTTAGGCTTTTAAATCTTGACATGGGATCATTTATATATAATAAACTGTTTACCTTGCTTCCTTTCCATGGGTCTTTCACTATCACCCCCTTGGACCTTTTAGATGTGAAATGGATGGAGCCTCGAAATAGTATACCAGACCTTTTGATTCTGAGTTATTTTCAAGGATTAAATAGGACTTCAATGAGTTCATAGCCATTTAGGAAAACTACTTACTAGAAGAAATTCTATCAGTTCAAATAAGAATGCACAGTCTTATCCCAAATATTTTAGTTAATCGAGAACCCTGATGCTTTCCCCGCAACCAAAACTTTGCCTCTTTTATTCAAAACCAAACCAAAAGTAACTAGAAACAACAAAAACAAATCAAAGTAAGAAAAAATACATCAAATTATTTATGTACAAGGTTATCAAAAGCAAAAACCCAATAAAAATCGAGAACTAAACTACCTGATCAGTCCTCTGCCCACCCCTATAGATCCAATAATTTGCAAGTTAAGGGGCTAGGCTTGAATGCAAATGTGAAATACCTAACCATTATCTAACTTTGCTATTTTTGAAACAAAAACTATGTCTACCAATTTACAATAAATCTCATCAGCCCGTGAACATCGAAGGAGATCGGGATAAGTGTCTATTATGTTGCTGGCTTCTTCTGATGTGAGATGTCTTAGTTCAAACTCAATTAGATAATTCCCCAATACAGAATTTGTTGATTCATTTTCTTCTTCCAACTTAGTGATAGTGTGCTTCATGTAAGGTTCCCTTAAAATTTTGATCTGATTTTGGACTCCTTTATGAGGCAGCCATAAATTTGACCAATCTGAAGCAAAATACCCCTTTAACCTCATAGACCAGTCTCGGTTCAAAATAAGTCCATAACCATCAGGTATGTCTGCCACCACAATATCAATATATTGACATATCTTTTCATTTGCTGATAAACGAATGAGAACATTCTCCATTTCCCCAACTACTTTCACATTAGTTCTGTCTAATTGAGTAACTTACTAAGTAGTAGGTTTTGGCTATCCATTAATTTTTTTGCAAACTACAAGTGGCATAACATTCACTGGTGATCCATAATCTACCAAATAGTTATGCACCTTATGATTCAAAATTTCCAAAGTCAAAAGGAAAGGTGGCGTTTTAAATCTAGTTTTCCCTTCCCCAATTGCTTCAACATCTTCCTCCACAGGTTGGTTTTCTGTGGGTAACTCTTCCTTTGGTTCTTTATGCTTTTTTATATTTTCCTTGTAATCACCTACCTGGTCTTCCATAGGCTTAATAGGCATGCTGATTTGCTTCGGACCTTGACTGGTAATGGTGACTTTGGGTACTTCACCATCAACATTGTTCCTTGGTTGTTTCCTGACATTCTCTTGCAACTTCTTGATCTTAGAGAGCACCAAATCCAGGCCTTTTGTTGTCATTTTTATTTTTTGTATCCCCTCAGGTTTCAGAATACTTCTTTCTGTATCAAAAAGAGAGACACAGTCCCATAAGAACATGGTATCATTCTCTTGTTTTTTTGTGGTCTTACAACCCTTTTCCTCTTCATCACTGTCCTCAATTAATTTAGAATCCAACAGCTGATTCATCACCAATGTCATTGAATTTATCCATTAAGGACAATTCTTTTCAGAATGGGGTTGTTGGTGGAAAGTGAAAAAGTTATCCATCCCCACCTCTGTTAAATTCATCGATGCCAAACTATATGGAGGAGGTTTGGATTGGTTATTATCCTCTCTTTTCTTATAATACGGCTTATATGATTTTTGAGCTTCCTTTTCTTTCTCCAAATCTATTATTCTCTTGGAAAGATTTTGCATCATTTTTAACATCCCCTCAAAATCATGTGATTGCTCCTCTTTAGGTTTAGATAGCAATAAGGATTTCTTCCCAGAAGTTTTTTCCCCAGACTGCTTAGGATAATCTTCTAGACTTTCCTTTTCAGCCTCTACTCTTTCAGCTACTTCATAAGTCTCTGATAACATGGGCTTAACTTGAGCTTTTGCGAACATATCCAAGTCAGGACCTAAAGCTAAGGTATAATACTCAATCAGAACCTTGTCAGAGGGCTTATCAATTGCAGAGAATTTCTTAAGGTAAGCAGAAAATATTTGAGTAAAATTATGTACCTTTTCCTTTCTTTCTTTTTTCAAAACGGCCAAACCTTTCATTAGTGCTGCATGTGTCTTTTGGGATGCATATTTACTTCTGAAAATCCTTTCGAAGGTATCCCAATCTGGGATAGCGTTTGCAGGCAAACCAAAATACCATGATGCTACAGCTCCTTTAAGGGTATGCGAAAAAAGTCTACAAACTACATCCTCATGTTCCCCAGCCATTAATCCTTCTATTTCCAAGTAGAAACTTTGCAAATGGTCATCTACTAAAATCTTCTCATTTGGATCAAATTTGGGCAACATCTTCTCAAAAGCTTGAAGTAAGTCATGCAACAAAGGTCTTAAGTTCAGGGGTGATATGGCTTTCCAAGCAAGGGGCAGAATTGGTGGGTTAAGTGGCTGATTTTCATTTACACCTGCCATTAATCTGGGTGGAGAGTGAGGAGGTGAGAGAACGGGAGTATGCACAGGAGAATAGTAAGGTGTGTTTGGGCCTACTTGATTCAATGGATGAACAACTTCCTATAATGCTACTCCTACCAATTCTTCCAAATCTGCAACCAACACTGAATCTTCCAAGATGGGATGGTCTTTCTTCTTGTATTCTCTTCGGGGTAAATCAGGGATAGTGGGTAATTCTCCAATATTCTTCACATATGCTCTAGTGTATCTCCTCAGATTATTGACAACTTCATTGTCTATAGAATACAACTGTTCTCTATTATATTCAGTATTTGAATCAGGAAATAAACTGCTTTCAAAACTATCATTGGTGGAGTAACTTCGAGGAAATGGATTTCCCCAGCCATCCATGCACTGGTGGCCCTCCTTCTAGCGCTAGAAACTATTGATGCCTGGAAATTCATAGGAAACAATAGCAAGAGATTCTCCCTAGTCAACGTTCCCAACTATCCCGTGACTGTTTGGTATGGGGAATCCATCCGGTTTGCGGTCTGGCTACCATAGGTCAAGTAACAAAAATAAAGGGTTTTACCTGTTGTGGGCCGGTCCACCATGTATATTTTTATATTTTTTAACTTCAAGTATGATATGCAAGTGGCTATCTAATTTTTTTAGTACATGCATATCGATCAAGAATACGAGGAGTGGTCACAATGTGATGTGTAGGTTCTTACCTCTCGTCTTAGACTCTCTCACATCTAAATCACATGCAACGGAAAAAAAACACTAACTAAGTTGTCCCTAGGGAGCAAGATTATCAATTAATGAGTAATGTATTACTGCTCATATGTTAAGATAAATCACAGATAGCTATTCTTAGAATCAAAACACATAAACATGAATAGAGATATGCACAACAAGATAGCTTGTCGTTTGTTAAAACATTCATTACTGATAGTAGAAATTATCATAAAATAAACTAGAGAAAATTCATAAAAGAACATCGGTTCAAAAAGTTAGAACGATCTCACAGTTAATGAAACACAGCTGAAAATGAAATAATTCCCCTTCAACTTTGTTCATTTCACCACATTTGAACATTCCACACAACACTTTCTCCAATAGGAAAAATTGTAATTATATTATTGCAAAATGAAATAGTTCCTCTTACAACAAGTTTTTCACAAGTCTCACTGGGAAGAAGCCCCTTCTCTATCTAATTCTCCTATACTTATACAAAAGGAAAAAACTATTGGGCTGCCCACAAATGACCCTTGGGCTTCCTCAACGCTTCATCTCCCACAATTTTCTCACCTTTAGTGCTTATACAATTTACAATATATTACATTTATACAAACTAATAAAGCACTTAAGTGGAGGGCCCCGCTTGATTGTTCAGGAACTTATTCCATGATAAATATTCTGAGCAATGTTCTCAAACTCAGAAGGTTCAAGAAAATGAATATTGATTTCAAATTTGGCAGCTTGATTTCTTATCACTTCGATCTTGGCTGAGATCAAGCGTAGTTGATCTTCCAGCAACTGTACACTGATCGCTGAATGGGCTACCTCATCTCTCAAGATCTGCTCATCCAGAGCCTTTCTCTACTAAATTCTCTGTTCATCTTCCTGATATCTATTCTACAACATCTCTATAAACAGGTCGTGGTCTGGAAATGCGTCCATTCTCTACTCAGCAGCCACCTGGCAACGGTTGTAAGTGATCAAAAGTCTCCTACAGAACTCAGAACAAGCTCCCTTCATTTTCTTTACAACCTTCTTAAATTCTTCAGCTGTGTTTATGGAAAACTCTAATAAGTTATAGTCTTCATGGCATCTAATGGAGAATCTGCGGTGAGAAGATTTGTTGTCGACGTTTCGAACCAAGCATGGTTCATCTTCAGGACAAGGCTATGCCTGGAGATTGTACCTCTTTCATTGGTGTGTATTAATATAGGAATCGTCACTTTCGCTTGAGATGGCCGACAAGGTTTGTCTTGTCCATGGAAAAATTAGGGTTAATAATTTAATGATTAATATAATTTATTGGTTTTTATTTTTTTTTATAATCATAATTAATTGGTTTTTATTGTTATTTGTATAAATAAATTAATTATGATTATAAAAAACAATAAAAACCAATAAATTATATTAATCATTAAATTATTAACCCTAATTTTTCCATGGACAAGACAAACCTTGTCAGCCATCTCAAGCGAAAGTGACGATTCCTATATTAATACACACCAATGAAAGAGGTACAATCTCCAGGCATCGCCTTGTCCTAAAGATGAACCACGCTTGGTTCGAAACGTCGACAACAAATCTTCTCATCGCAGATTCTCCATTAGATGCCATGAATCCTCACTGCGGAATCTCAGCTAACCTTAGTCATAGTCTTGTTTCAAGCCTTGTTGATCCTTTGCTGGTAGGTCTACAAGGACCTCCTCATTAGCCTCTAATCACGCTATTCTTCCCGTCAGGACCTCTAAAATGTCCTGCAATCTGTCCATGAAATATGAATTAGTTTCCAAAATTTCTTCTAGTGTATTATCTACCTGCAAAACCTTGCACCTCTCTTCTTCTATGGATACTTGCAGCCTATGCATTTTGCTTCTTTGTGCTAAAACATGTTCTTTGAAAGGATAAATGCTGGCTTGTTGTTCCCTAGCTTCTTCCAAAGCTGCTGCTAATGAAGCAATTTGTTCTTTAAGCTCTGCTGCTTGCACCTGAGATTGTTTCTCTGACTCCTCCAAAGTATCCTTTTGTAATTCCATCTCCCCTATCTTACTTTACAGTTGGTCCTTTTCTGTCATTAGCTCATGACATTCCTACTGCAACTTTTCTAGGCTTTCCTGAGCAACCTCCACAGACATCTTCTCTACTTGGAGGGACTAGAGCTCTGCCTTTGAAGACTTTATTTCATTTTGCATGTCTTCAAACTTTCTTTTCAATTTATTGCTTTCTTCTCTCTCCCTTAATAGCGTATCTTTTAGTTGGGAAATAGCTTTCCTTGATTGATCAAGGTCAGTCATTATTCGATCCACATTATCCTCAGAGGCATGGATCAATACTGCTCCAGCTCGGATAGTGAATATCGGGTCCTTATCCATTCCAAGCACCATGGTTGTATCATTTATCATCTTCCCTGATTGCCCCCCAGTTTCAACTCTCCTCTCGGTACTCTACACAATTATTTTCTTTTCCTTATCATAAAAAATGGTATTGAAGTCTGGAACTTCTTCCCATTTCTTTTGTTCGAAAGGGATCAGTCTTAGGCCAGAAACAACAACCTGTCTTAAGGTGTTGCTATCAATTGCATTAGGGTCTTGAGAATCAGGATTATCCAGATCCTAAACCTAAGTGTCTGTAGGGTCAGAAGTTTGTTTCTCTTTCATGGACCCCATCAGTTTTAATCTTTCAGCCTCTTGTTTCCTGAGTTCCTCATCCTCTTTCTTTTTCCTTTCTTCTTCTTTCCTCCTGGCAGCTTCCTCTGCACTCTTAGCCACTTCTTCTTCATATTTCTTCTTTTGTTCTTCCTCACTTATAAGACAAATTTCAGCCTCTTCTGCTAATCTCCTAGCCTCTTCTTCCCTTTTCCTAGCCTCCTCTTTATCTACTTTTTTCTGTTCAGCCTGGCCTTTCCCACCTTTAGTAGTGATTTTCTTTTTGAATCTTCTTTTTAATGCAGTCATGTTTTCTGCATTTTGGAAAATTGATTCATCCTTATCCCAATGGCTTGTATACTCAAAATGCACATTGGCCTCCTTGCAGTGTTCTGCGACTTTATTTCGAGAATCATTCCTATGGAAATTTATTTCTCCAAAATGAAATTTCTCTAGTTCTTCTACAAACTCATCAGCCCTTTTGACTCTTGAAAACTTATAACTTCCCAATCTAAGCAGTATGGGAGGAAAGTAGCCTTTTTGTGTTCAAACAAAAAACTCCCTATTCCATCCAAGAAGACCTGCCTGACTGCCTCCTTGTGTACTACATAATCAGTGGCATATTTGGGAAGCAGTGAAGGTGCTCTGGAGCAGCCATACATTCTAATATACGTTCCATCTTTAGTTAAGTAGTAATCAACATACTCCTCAATGACTTGAAACGCCTCTTCGGACATGTACTTGCATTCCTTCAAGAAAATAATTGTATATAATGGCATGATGAAGTGTTCACACACTTCTCTGTAATGACTGTAGTACTTATGCGCCCATAATGGATTGTAGGCTGTGTATACCGGTGTTCTATCTCTGTCCCAAATACACCTCAGGTTTGGGAATGGCTGGGTGTACAGTATGCAATCAATCAATATGGAGCTCATGTAGAACTCTGATTTTTTCTAGGAAACCTCTCCCAAGGCTGAAGAAATGCAAACCAAGAGACTGTTTGACACAATGTTCACCTAGTTGAACACAATCCCTTGAGTGGCTACATAGAAGATGATAGGAACCCACCCAACTTAAAAAATTTACCGTGAGCTCTCCCAAAGATTCTGTTCAGCATTAAAGAAATGAACCTATAAGGGGTTCTTAAGGTGGCTGTGTCATATTCCCCTAATGGTCTGGTTCTGAAACTCTTTCCAGGTACCAGCATTCTTTTCAATGTTTCAACCAGGTCAAGATTCATCTCCTTTAGCCAATCCTCAGTCAAGCAAACCTAGGCTTCTGGTAAGTGGTAGGTTAATGATACATAACCAGGGATATAAGCATCATAACCCTTTTTGTCAGTGTTGGACAAAATCATGGTAGTTACGTCTGCCCTGGGCAGAATCCATCCAATCACTTCTGAGCATGGGAAAAGCTTAGGCCTGGTAGCAATCCTCATCAAAGTAGATCTTTCAATATTAGCATATATAGTTTCTTCTTCAAAACCAGTGTCAGGTACTTCATGGTGGGATATTATTCTGTAAACTAATTCCCCCCACTTGTATTTAGGTTCCACTCCTGTGGTGCATCTGGTGTCTTCATAAGTATACTCAACCTTTGTGACAAATTCTACCTCAGGTTCCTTTTCCACTATAGGGGATTTCTTTTTCTGTCTTTTAGACATCTCGTTCTCGAAAAAAATGCCTTGCCATACGAAAAATCCCTTTAGGTCCTGTTGATCCATTCAATCAATATTCAAAGAATGAAGACAAAACTACATAAGCATTTACCGCGGTCATGCTAGTCATGATAGAATCTATGTAAAATATAGAACAAGATTTAACTACCAAGAATTCTTGCATAAGTCTACGAAAAAACTAGATCCTGCCCACGACTAAAAAATTTCGTGATCAACCAATAACATCAAAGCTTCACTAACAATGTAGAATTTCCCCCAGCAACGAAAACAGTCTCAAACCTACAAAGTTGGTGCTATCGATTCCTGAATAAATCATCCCATCCCCAATCCCATTCGAAATGAGGTGCCATCTCAAAAACCACGACCCTAGTCCCAAACACGTGAGCGACCCAAGACCGTAAAACCAAAACCTTCGGCACTTCGAAACAAACTAGGGAAAAACACCTTCCTATTGCAAAAGAAAAGGAAACCTTCCCCCTGGACGACCATATGTAACCTGGGGAAAACCGGTGCAGACATTGTAACGCTTGTCTGCACCAGTTTCCCAAATAGTCGAGTAAGGTTTGAAAATTCATAACGGCCCCGCAGTAATCATTAGGAAATAAACCCCCCCAGATGGCCATACTGTCGAGCTGACTAGATATATGCTAAAAAATGTAAACCTAGGTGTCCATTAACCACGGTGGTGGAAACTAACCAAGGACAACAACCCTAGTTCGAAACTCAAATGAAGCGGTAGAATAGAGAAGATCGGCCTACCTGGTAAGGATTTGTGCAATTGATAAGAAGAATTCAAAGACTTCCATGGTGACGCCACCTACGAATGAGCTACCGATAGCAAGTACAATGCCTCGTTTGAAACAACAACGACAACACGGGAACGGGTTCGCAGGTAAAATAAAAAAAAACCCAAATCCCCAATATATACACCTTGGTAAAAACAAACATTCGGTAGGAAAAACATGACAATCGTGCGGCAGAGTGACTAAGGGATCGGTGATCAAGTCAGCTGCATCTCCGCAATGGCGGAAGATGAAACAACTGCGAGTTCTGTAGTGTCAAGCGAAGCATCGGTGAGAGAAATAAAAATAACTCCGCATTGGAGCTCAACTAGACTAAAACCTCGGACCATTAGTTGGTTGGAACACCGCAACGATGGAAGCTGTAAAGACACTGAGTTTTGTAGACCAGTCAAAATCGAAGGGAAAACAAAAAACAACTTAAGCGAAACATCGGCAAAGTGGCAAACATAACCCGAAATAAAGCGAAAGAATAGTCCCTTCTAGAGCCGCAACGACAAAGCAACATAGACTAAGGCCTTGTGAAACAAAACTGACGGGAATTGGAAAAGATCGAAACATCCATCATGGTGCTTGCAACATGTCATCCGCAATGGTGGAAACTGTAGAGATAAATAGTTCCGATGGTTTTCCAATAAGGACGCCGATAACAAAATAAAATAAAGCGCATTGGAGGAAAGTACACTTTGGATCGGATCGTCATTAGACTGCATCTCTGCATCAGCGGATGCATACTTAACTGTAGTTCTGATTCATAGCCTCAACAACTTTCGACAGCAGGGAGAGAAATCAATGTAAGTCGTAAAACATCATCGGCATAAATATATTCCTTTAACAATCATCAATAAAATCAAGCAATCCCAAACAAGCTGAGCAAAACAATATTAAAAGGAGGGTCCCGAATTGTTTAGAAATTTGGGAAATTATTGCAGCTGCAACACAATGAAATATCGATGAAGGATTAAGAAGAGCAAATCCAAATCAATGCTACTATTTTGTATATCCTCGCTTATATGAAGTAGATGATAAAACTTAATTCCAACCCAAGCAATGTGCATCGAGAAGGGATAAATGCAAATATATGTTCTAGAGGTTACTCCGGGAAGAGGAATTCAAGCCCACGAAAGAGTTCTATGAATAAGTTTAGCATTAAAACCCTCCTAAAAATATTATCCTAACAACTCATGTGACTCCAGAGGTTCTCGAAGTATCCCAAAGCATACTTCTAACAGTTTTGAGGGAAGACAAAAATCCAAAAGGATTCCACAAGGAGAATTTAGGAAGGAAAGGCCTCCCACATTTGATAAAGAGAGTAAGACAGGTCAAGAGGGAGAGGAATGGATTCTTGGAATGAAAAGTATTTTAGAATTCATGATTACCCAAGAAATGAAAAGGCCAAAATTTCCATTTACAATATAAGTGACAGAGCTTCAATTTGGTGGGAGCACCTCATGCAAGTCAAAGGAATCAAGGAAAAAAGGGTCAACTGGGAGTGATTCAAGAAGCGTTTCAAGCGAAAATACATATCTACTACATATTATTATAACCAGAGGAAGGAGTTCAATGAACTAAATTCAGGGAAGAAATATATGGAAGAACATGTTCACAAGTTCTTGGAATTATTGAGGTATGTGGATTACATCAAAGATGAAAGACTAAAAATCCAATTCTTCCTTGGAATTCTAGCTCAAAATTTCAGAGATAGGATTGATTTTGTTAATCTACAAAGTCTTGGTGAAGCCTTTAGGATGGAAATGCATCGCTATGAGTTGAGCAAGGGAAAATTAGAGTTTCATCCATCATGGAAAGAAAAGAAAAAGGGAATATTTGACCATAGGAGAAGTGTATTCAAGCCATCATTTAAAAATCAGCCAAGGAATAGACAACAAGCCCAACAAACAATAGGTGGAACTAAGCCAGTGGTAGCAACATAGAAAGGGAAAAAAGGACCGATTCACTTTTGGGGATGTGGATAACCCCACATGATTAAGGAATGTCCACATTGGAAAGAGAATCATCGACGCTTGCTCAAATTAGAAGAAATAGTTACAGTGGAGGATATGGACAGAGTAACTCTACAAATTTATGCAACGTTAGATAACCATCAACCAAACCATCAATCAACAGGAGTGGAATTTGGAGGTAAGATTTCAAAGAAATCTATTTCTATTTTGATTGATCTAGTTTCTACTCATAGTTATGTTTCTCTAAAAGTGGTTGCAAAATTTTCTCTTGGAAAGAAAAATCATAATAAATCATGGTTAGTTCAATTAGCCACCTGTTGATTCCTGGAAAAATCCCAGGTACTAACAGTAGGGATTCTCCCCAATAACCATTCCCAATTATATCGTTTATTGTTTGGAATGGGGAATTCGTCTAGTTAATGGCCTAGATAACATAGAATTAAAGGAATGTTTAAATATATTTTACCAGTTACGGCGCGGTCCACCATTTATATAATTTTATGTTTAAGGATGATATGCAAGTTCCTAAACTAAATACAAGTGTGTTATAGTGGATTTCACCACACTAGGTGAATCACACATTGTATGGCCTTCCCTTGTCCCGCTGCAGACTCATTAACCCCTTTGGACCACTTTATATCTTTTGATGTTGCCTTGATCATCCCCAAAAAACATTATAATATTGATATACGCGGCTTTTTCCCCGATAACCGTGTACATACGCAG
>LPNX010010157.1:163512-184388 GCA_001517045.1 Pseudotsuga menziesii | reverse complement strand
TTAGATTGTTTATTTCTATTGCATATTGGAGAAGATTGATTTCTGGAGTCTAGCTGTCTGTTGTGGTACCCCAAGCCATAGGAATTTCTCTCCATAACAAATCGATTAGGGAACAAAGACCTCAACCCGTGATGCATAGGTTCTTACCTCTCATATTATCCCCTTTGTTCCTCAATCACTATTAATCAAAGAACAACTAATATATTCTAAAATAATTCTAACTATCCCCAGGAAGAAACATTAATATTAATATGAGTAATATGTTGTACTGTTTGCATGCAGAATCCTACGGGTAGCTGATAAATCCCTCATACATAAATAAAACAGAAAAATAGCACAAAGATAGCTCTGTGAAGTTAAAACATCTATTAATCATTTATTGCACAAGATTTGAAATAGAATAATGAAATCATTCATAAACTTGCAGAAAATAGTTCAACAGGTTGGAACTATATCACAATTATGCAGCAAGCCAAAATAGAAGTAGTTCACATTCAACAATCCTCATAAACATCTTGAATCTCGTACAGTCCTTCCTCCAACAAAATTTTAGTCCTCTTTATTATTGTTAGAATATAATCCGTTGGGATTATATATTGTAAATAAATAAATAAATAGTTATGTATGAAGTTGAACAATTACATAGGAAGGTGAAAAGGTTAATGAAGCTCAACCACCACATGTAATATATATAAATGTATGCATTAGCCATGAATAATATTGAATCGGGAGTTATAATACCTATCAGTGGTATTAGAGCACTGTCATAACTCCTGGCTGCATTGCATGCCTGCCATTCTGCCTGCATTATCAGACCTTGGTCGTAACTCTTGCTTGCCTGTTGCTAGTCTACCTTTCAATAGAGCGATACCTGCCTGTATGATTTTTTATCCTGGCAGTCTGCTTGCCAGACCTTCGTTTACCTATCAGTCTGCTGCCCCTTCAGTATACCTCTTTATGCATTTTTCATATAGCCTCGGCGCCAATAATTTTGTGTGTCCCTCTTGTATACCCTAATTTTATGTAGCTTATCGTGGATGGAGTTTTCTCTTGTGACCGTCGATGACTGCGTTGTGATATATGAGACCATCTTTACCTATCAGAGCTGTGATTTCATGAGGCAGTTTATAATTTGAAGACTGTAGTATTAGAGAAATAATACTGCGTGTGACTGCGTTGATATCTGGGATATCGTTTCCTTGAATCTGGTGTTGCTGCTCCCTACGGGCTTGAGATCCACGATCTGCACATCATATGGCTCCGAGGATTTGCGAGCATAGCCTCCAATTGCTAGCTGCGTGAAGAGACACCCTGAACCCTAACTTCTGTCCAAACTTATATGCTGCATGGTATATATATGCGTTGAATATATATATGCGTTCGGTGAGTATGGATGCTGCATGAAGAGACTCCCTGTATCTTCTTTGTGGGATTGAAAGAGTAGTCTGTGCGTTTCACAATAATTAATATTTGAAGCCGTAACAATAATTTGTTTTGTGAGCTACCTCCACCATATATGAGCTGCGACTGGAGCTACTATATCGACCAACTATTATAAATTTTTAAGTTGAAGAAAAGGATTGATTCGGTCATGTCAAATTGACTTGGTTTGATGGAAGTATCTCGTAATTTGAGTTCCGTGGCTGTTTACTATTAAGAGCTGAAGAAATTTTGTTTATTTCTAGAGCTTTTTGGATATATAGTATTTACATGAAAGCTATATAAACAGCGTGGAGGTATGATCTGCTTGATGCAAAGGCGTGACCATCAACCAAACCATCAATCAACAGGAGTGGAATTTGGAGGTAAGATTTAAAAAAAATCTATTTCTATTTTGATTGATCTAGTTTCTACTCATACTTATGTTTCTCTAAAAGTGGTTGCAAAATTTTCTCTTGGAAAGAAAAATCATAATAAATCATGGTTAGTTCAATTAGCCACCTGTTGATTCCTGGAAAAATCCCAGGTACTGACAGTAGGGATTCTCCCCAATAACCATTCCCAATTATATCGTTTATTGTTTGGAATGGGGAATTCGTCTAGTTAGTGGCCTAGATAACATAGAATTAAAGGAATGTTTAAATATATTTTACCAGTTACGGTGCGGTCCACCATTTATGTAATTTTATGTTTAAGGATGATATGCAAGTTCCTAAACTAAATACAAGTGATTAGGGAACAAAGACCTCAACCTGTGATGCATAGGTTCTTACCTCTCATCTTATCCCCTTTGTTCCTCAATCACTATTAATCAAAGAACAACTAATATATTCTAAAATAATTCTAACTATCCCCAGGAAGAAAGATTAATATTAATATGAGTAATATGTTGTACTGTTTGCATGTAGAATCCTACAGGTAGCTGATAAATCCCTCATACATAAATAAAACAAAAAAATAACACAAAGATAGCTCTGTGAAGTTAAAACATCTATTACTCATTTATTGCACAAGATTTGAAATAGATTAATGAAATCATTCATAAATTTGCAGAAATAGTTCAACAGGTTGGAACTATATCACAATTATGCAGCAAGCCAAAATAGAAGTAGTTCACATTCAACAATCCTCATAAACATCTTGAATCTCGTACAGTCCTTCCTCCAACAAAATTTTAGTCCTCTTTATTATTGTTAGAATATAATCCGTCGGGATTATATATTGTAAATAAATAAATAAATAGTTATGTAGGAAGTTGAACAGTTACATAGGAAGGTGAAAAGGTTGATGAAGCTCAACCACCACATGTAATATATATAAATGTATGCATTAGCCATGAATAATATTGAATCAGAAGTTATAATACCTATCAGTGGTATCAGAGCGTTGTCATAACTCCTGGCTGCGTTGCATGCCTACCATTCTTCCTGCGTTATCAGACCTTGGTCATAACTCTTGCTTTCCTGTTTCCAGTCTACCTTTCAATAGAGCGATACCTGCCTATATGATTTTTTATCCTAGCATTCTACTTGCCAGACCTCCGTTTACCTATCAGTCTGCTGCCCCTTCAGTCTACCTCTTTATGCGTTTTTCATATAGCCTTGGTGCCAATAATTTTGTGTGTCCCTCTTGTAAACCCTAATTTTATGTAGCTTATCATGGATGGAGTTTTCTCTTGTGACCGTCGATGACTACGTTGTGATATATCAGACCATATTTTCCTATCAGAGCTATGTTTTCATGAGGGAGTTTATAATTTGAAGACTGTAGTATTAGAGAAATAATACTGTGTGTGACTGCGTTGATATCTCTTGATATCTGCGTTGATATCTCTTGATATCTGCGTTGATATCTGGGATATCGTTTCCTTGAATCTGGTGTTGCTGCTCCCTACGGGATTGAGATCCACGATCTGCACATCAGATGGCTCCAAGGATTTGTGAGCACAACCTCCAATTGCTAGCTGCGTGAAGAGACTCCCTGAACCCTAACTTCTGTCCAAACTTATATGCTGCGTGGTATATATATGCGTTGAATATATACATGCGTTGGGTGAGTATGGATGCTATGTGAAGAGACTCCCTGTATATTCTTTGTGGGATTGAAAGAGTAGTCTGTGCATTTCACAATAATTAATATTTGAATCCGTAACAATAATTTGTTTTGTGAGCTACCTCCACCATATATGAGCTCCGACTGGAGCTACTATATCGACCAGCTATTATAACTTTTTAAGTCGAATAACAGGATTGATTCGGTCATGTCAAATTGACTTGGTTTGATGGAAGTATCTCGTAATTTGAGTTCCGTGGCTGTTTACTATTAAGAGCTGAAGAAATTTTGTTTATTTCTAGAGATTTTTGGATATATAGTATTTACGTGAAAGCTGTAGAAATAGCGTGGAGGTATGATCTGCTTGATGCAAAGGCGTGACCATCAACCAAACCATCAATCAACAGGAGTGGAATTTGGAGGTAAGATTTCAAAGAAATCTATTTCTATTTTGATTGATCTAGTTTCTACTAATAGTTATGTTTCTCTAAAAGTGGTTGTAAAATTTTCTCTTGGAAAGAAAAATCATAATAAATCATGGTTAGTTCAATTAGCCACCTGTTGATTCCTGGAAAAATCCCAGGTACTGACAGTCGGGATTCTCCCCAATACCCATTCCCAATTATATCGTTTATTGTTTGGAATGGGGAATTCATCTAGTTAGTGGCCTAGATAACATAGAATTAAAAGAATCTTTAAATATATTTTACCAGTTACATTGTGGTCCACCATTTATGTAATTTTATGTTTAATGATGATATGCAAGTTCCTAAACTAAATACAAGTGATTAGGGAACAAATACCTCAACCCGTGATGCATAGGTTCTTACCTCTCATCTTATCCCCTTTGTTCCTCAATCACTATTAATCAAAGAACAACTAATATATTCTAAAATAATTCTAGCTATCCCCAGGAAGAAATATTAATATTAATATGAGTAATATGTTGTACTGTTTGCATGTAGAATCCTACAGGTAGCTGATAAATCCCTCATACATAAATAAAATAGAAAAATAACACAAAGATAGCTCTGTGAAGTTAAAACATCTATTACTCATTTATTGCACAAGATTTGAAATAGAATAATGAAATCATTCATAAAATTGCAGAAATAGTTCAACAGGTTGGAACTATATCACAATTATGCAGCAAGCCAAAATAGAAGTAGTTCACATTCAAAAATCCTCATAAACATCTTGAATCTCGTACAGTCCTTCCTCCAACAAAAATTTAGTCCTCTTTATTATTGTTAGAATATAATCCGTCGGGATTATATATTGTAAATAAATAAATAAATAGTTATGTAGGAAGCTGAACAGTTACATAGGAAGGTGAAAAGGTTGATGAAGCTCAACCACCACATGTAATATATATAAATGTATGCATTAGCCATGAATAATATTGAATCGGGAGTTATAATACCTATCAGTGGTATCAGAGCGCTGTCATAACTCCTGGCTGCATTTCATGCCTGCCATTCTGCCTGCGTTATCAGACCTTGGCCGTAACTCTTGCTTGCCTGTTTCCAGTCTACCTTTCAATAGAGTGATACCTGCTTGTATGATTTTTTATCCTGGCAGTCTCCTTGCCAGACCTTCGTTTACCTATCAGTCTGCTGCCCCTTCAGTCTACCTCTTTATGTGTTTTTCATATAGCCTCGGCGCCAATAATTTTGTGTGTCCCTCTTGTAAACCGTAATTTTATGTAGCTTATCGTGGATGGAGTTTTCTCTTGTGACCGTCGATGACTGCGTTGTGATATATGAGACCATATTTACCTATCAGAGCTGCGATTTCATGAGGGAGTTTATAATTTGAAGACTGTAGTATTAGAGAAATAATACTGCGTGTGACTGCATTGATATCTCTTGATATTTGCGTTGATATCTGGGATATCATTTCCTTGGATCTGGTGTTGCTGCTACCTACGGGCTTGAGATACACGATCTGCACATCAGATGGCTCCGAGGATTTGCAAGCACAGCCTCCAATTGCTAGCTGCGTGAAGAGACTCCCTGAACCCTAATTTCTATCCAAACTTATATGCTACGTGGTATATATATGCGTTGAATATATATATGCGTTGGGTCAGTATGGATGTTGCGTGAAGAGACTCCCTGTATCTTCTTTGTGGGATTGAAAGAGTAGTCTATGCGTTTCACAATAATTAATATTTGAAGCCGTAACAATAATTTGTTTTGTGAGCTGCCTCCACCATATATGAGCTGCGACTGGAGCTACAATATCGACCAGCTATTATAAATTTTTAAGTTGAAGAACAGGATTGATTCGGTCATGTCAAATTGACTTGGTTTGATGGAAGTATCTCATAATTTGAGTTCCGTGGCTGTTTACTATTAAGAGCTAAAGAAATTTTGTTTATTTCCAGATCTTTTTGGATATATAGTATTTACGTGAAAGCTATAGAAACAGCGTGGAGGTATGATCTGCTTGATGCAAAGGTGTGACAATCAACCAAACCATCAATCAACAGGAGTGGAATTTGGAGGTAATATTCCAAAGAAATCTATTTCTATTTTGATTGATCTAGTTTCTACTCATAGTTATGTTTCTTTAAAAGTGGTTTCAAAATTTTCTTTTGGAAAGAAAAATCATAATAAATCATGGTTAGTTCAATTAGCCACGTGTTGATTCCTAGAAAAATCCCAGGTACTGACAGTAGGTATTCTCCCCAATAACCATTCCCAATTATATTGTTTATTGTTTGGAATGGGGAATTCGTCTAGTTAGTGGCCTAGATAACATAGAATTAAAGGAATGTTTAAATATATTTTACCAGTTACGGCGCGGTCCACCATTTATGTAATTTTATGTTTAAGGATGATATGCAAGTTCCTAAACTAAATTCAAGTGATTAGGGAACAAAGACCTCAACCCGTGATGCATAGGTTCTTACCTCTCATCTTATCCCCTTTGTTCCTCAATCACTATTAATCAAAGAACAACTAATATATTCTAAAATAATTCTAACTATCCCTAGGAAGAAATATTAATATTAATATGAGTAATATGTTGTACTGTTTGCATGCAGAATCCTACAGGTAGCTTATAAATCCCTCATAAATAAATAAAACAGAAAAATAGCACAAAGATAGCTCTGTGAAGTTAAAACATTTATTACTCATTTATTGCACAAGATTTGAAATAGAATAATGAAATCATTCACAAACTTGCAGAAATAGTTCAACAGGTTGGAACTATATCACAATTATGCAGCAAGCCAAAATAGAAGTAGTTCACATTCAACAATCCTCATAAACATCTTGAATCTCGTACAGTCCTTCCTCCAACAAAATTTTCGTCCTCTTTATTATTGTTAGATTATAATCCGTCGGGATTATATATTGTAAATAAATAAATAAATAGTTATGTAGGAAGCTGAACAATTACATAGGAAGGTGAAAAGGTTGATGAAGCTCAACCACCACATGTAATATATATAAATGTATGCATTAGCCATGAATAATATTGAATCGGGAGTTATAATACCTATCAGTGGTATTAGAGCGCTGTCATAACTCCTGGCTGCATTGCATGCCTTCCATTCTTCCTGCGTTATCAGACCTTGGCCGTAACTCTTGCTTTCCTGTTTCCAGTCTACCTTTCAATAGAGCGATACCTGCCTGTATGATTTTTTATCCTGGCAGTCTGCTTGCCAGACCTCCGTTTAGCTATCAGTTTGCTTCCCCTTCAGTCTACCTCTTTATGTGTTTTTCATATAGCCTCGGCGCCAATAATTTTGTGTGTCGCTCTTGTAAACCGTAATTTTATGTAGCTTATCGTGGATGGAGTTTTCTCTTGTGACCGTCGATGACTGCGTTGTGATATATGAGACCAGCTTTACCTATCAGAGCTGCGATTTCATGAGGGAGTTTATAATTTGAATACTGTAGTATTAGAGAAATAATACTACGTGTGACTACGTTGATATCTCTTGATATCTGTGTTGATATCTGGGATATCGTTTCCTTGAATCTGGTGTTGCTGCTCCCTACGTGATTGAGATCCATGATCTGCACATCAGATGGCTCCGAGGATTTGCAAGCACAGCTTACAATTGCTAGATGCGTGAAGAGACTCCCTGAACCCTAACTTCTATCCAAACTTATATGATGCGTGGTATATATATGCGTTGGGTGAGTATGGATGCTGCGTGAAGAGACTCCCTGTATATTCTTTGTGGGATTGAAAGAGTAGTCTGTGTGTTTCACAATAATTAATATTTGAAGCCGTAACAATAATTTGTTTTGTGAGCTGCCTCCACCATATATGAGCTGCGACTGGAGCTACTATATTGACCAGCTATTATACATTTTTAAGTTGAAGAACAGGATTGATTTGGTCATGTCAAATTGACTTGGTTTGATGGAAGTATCTCGTAATTTGAGTTTCATGGCTGTTTAGTATTAAGAGCTGAAGAAATTTTGTTTATTTCCAGAGCTTTTTGGATATATAGTATTTACGTGAAAGCTGTAGAAACAGCATGGAGGTATGATCTGCTTGATGCAAAGGCGTGACCATCAACCAAACCATCAATCAACAGGAGTGGAATTTGGAGGTAAGATTTCAAAGAAATCTATTTCTATTTTGATTGATCTAGTTTCTACTCATAGTTATGTTTCTCTAAAAGTGGTTGCAAAATTTTCTCTTGGAAAGAAAAATCATAATAAATCATGGTTAGTTCAATTAGCCACCTGTTGATTCCTGGAAAAATCCCAGGTACTGACAGTGGGGATTCTCCCCAATAACCATTCCCAATTATATCGTTTATTGTTTGGAACGGGGAATTCGTCTAGTTAGTGGCCTAGATAACATAGAATTAAAGGAATGTTTAAATATATTTTACCAATTACGACGCGGTACACCATTTATGTAAATTTATGTTTAAGGATGATATGCAAGTTCCTAAACTAAATACAAGTGATTAGGGAACAAAGACCTCAACCCGTGATGCATAGGTTCTTACCTCTCATCTTATCCCCTTTGTTCCTTAATCACTATTAATCAAAGAACAATTAATATATTCTAAAATAATTCGAGCTATCCCCAGGAAGAAAGATTAATATTAATACGAGTAATATGTTGTACTGTTTGCATGCAGAATCCTACAGGTAGCTGATAAATCCCTCATACATAAATAAAACAGAAAAATAACACAAAGATAGCTCTGTGAAGTTAAAACATCTATTACTCATTTATTGCACAAGATTTGAAATAGAATAATGAAATCATTCATAAACTTGCAGAAATAGTTCAACAGGTTGGAACTATATCACAATTATGCAGCAAGCCAAAATAGAAGTAGTTCACATTCAACAATCCTCATAAACATCTTGAATCTCGTACTGTCCTTCCTCCAACAAAATTTTAGTCCTCTTTATTATTGCTAGAATATAATCCGTCGGGATTATATATTGTAAATAAATAAATAAATAGTTATGTAGGAAGCTGAACAGTTACATAGGAAGGTGAAAAGGTTGATGAAGATAAACCACCACATGTAATATATATAAATGTATGCATTAACCATGAATAATATTGAATCGGGAGTTATAATACCTATCAGTGGTATCAGAGCGCTGCATAACTCTTGCCTGCATTGCATGCCTACCATTCTGCTTGCGTTATCAGACCTTGGTCATAACTCTTGCTTGCCTGTTTCCAGTCTACCTTTCAATAGAGCGATACCTGCCTGTATGATTTTTTATCCTGGCAGTCTTCTTTCCAGACCTCCATTTACCTATCAGTCTGCTGCCCCTTCAATCTACCTCTTTATGCATTTTTCATATAGCCTCGGCGCCAATAATTTTGTGTGTCCCTCTTGTAAACCCTAATTTTATGTAGCTTATCGTGGATGGAGTTTTCTCTTGTGACCGTCGATGACTGCGTTGTGATATATGAGACCATCTTTACCTATCAGAGCTACGATTTCATGAGGGAGTTTATAATTTGAAGACATTAGTATTAGAGAAATAATACTGTGTGTGACTGCGTTGATATCTCTTGATATCTAAGTTGAAATCTAGGATATCGTTTCCTTGAATCTGGTGTTGCTGCTCCCTACGGGCTTGAGATCCATGATCTGCACATCAGATGGTTCCGAGGATTTGCGAGCACAACCTCCAATTGCTAGCTGCGTGAAGAGACTCCCTGAACCCTAACTTCTGTCCAAACTTATATGCTGCATGGTATATATATGCGTTGAATATATATATGCGTTGGGTGAGTATGGATGCTGCTTGAAGAGACTCCCTGTATCTTCTTTGCGGGATTGAAAGAGTAGTCTGTGCATTTCACAATAATTAATATTTGAAGCCGTAACAATAATTTGTTTTGTGAGTTGGCTCCATCATATATGAGTTGCGACTGGAGCTACTATATCGACCAGCTATTATAAATTTTTAAGTTGAAGAACAGGATTGATTCGGTCATGTCAAATTGACTTGGTTTGATGGAAGTATCTCGTAATTTGAGTTCCGTTGCTGTTTACTATTAAGAGCTGAAGAAATTTTGTTTATTTCCAGAGCTTTTTGGATATATAGTATTTACGTGAAAGCTGTAGAAACAGCATGGAGGTATGATCTGCTTGATGCAAAGGCGTGACAAATAAAATGTTGTTGTAGAGCCTTTTTCAAGAGCATGGAGACTACGAGTACTATTGGTGGAATGTGTAAAGACTCATCCTGAATAAGCATTTTGAATTTGGAGATGCATACTGCTGGAACGTGAACTAGAGATTTGAGAAGACTTCTTGGTGCTGCGTTGAAGGCTGCGTTGGTATCTGCTACTGTGTGCATTGGAAGACTGCTGAAGACTGTGTTGGGATAAACTGGGCAGACCCAGGTTTTACCTTTAAATTCACACCAACAAAAGACCCACAGTGTTGGCCCTTTCGGCAGCAGCCTGCGAATAGGCTACAGTCTCACCCGAAACAGCTATGGGGTGCCGCAGAATCAGGTTTCTACAAGCAGAAGAGAGAATCTTACTGTACCTTTAGTCTTTAACTATTATTAATCCCTTAACACAATGCTTGTATTATCAATTATGCAGCTTCGCGATTAGATAAATAAACAGTTACTTGCACATCCCTTATCTGGGAATTCACAGCAAAGCTAGTTATTAACAGCAATCTTACTTTATCAGTTATTTACTTAACAGCGCATAAAATATAATAACAAATCACACAAATGAACCACAACACCAGATGTCACATGGTTCACCCCCAGTGTAGGGGTTACGTCCACAGAAATACGCTTTATTGAACTCTTTACAACTAAAACGACAGTTCTGATCTGCGCACTCAGCTGCAGATCCCTTTAGTCCTCAAAGCTGCGCACACAGCAGCAGGCCTCTGCGCACACAGCTGTAGAGGTCGTCCACGCACACAGCTGGGACTTAACCTTCTTACAAAAACCCTTATACAATCTCTTATCTTCGCATTACATTAGCTTCATAAGATAATCATTCAAGACCTAACCCTACTTCTTTACATAAGTGCCTATTTATATAGCGCACTGTTACAAAACCATGGATTTACACCATGGGCACCCAAACCCTAACCCTGGATTTAACCCAAGAGTTAGTTACAAAAAGAGGGGTATCGACCCACCCGCGACACCCCTAAGACTATTTTAGGTTGTAACTCCGCTTACACTTCCTCAAAAACTGCGGAGTTACCAAAACTAAGGACCTTTAGGGTCGGAGCCCCAACAGGCCCCTAAGACTCACTTGTGGCCCGTCCCGGGGCACTCTGCGACTCTTCTGGTGGGAGAATATTCTTTGCAAGGATATGGAAACGACTGTTGAGGTTGTGTATAATGTCATCAGCTACTTTCTCTTTTTCCACCAATTCTTGTAACACTGAGGATGATACTTCATTAGCCTTTTCCTGCGCGAAAGTATCATAGGTCTTCAAAACTTTAAGCTGACTCTCCACAATATTGCTCAATTCCAATGCTTCATCAACAAGTGGCTACAGATAATTTTCCAGTAGTGTTACCTTCGTCTTGTAGGAGTCAATTTCCTACTGGAGCTCCTTGCTTCGCTTCACCTTAGCCATTTTCCTCCTAGGAGGCAGCGTCTTAATTTCTGCTCTGACTGCATCCAATTCTGCCTGTCGCAGATTGATGGTTTCTTGTACCTTACCTATATCCGGGTGGTCCTGTAGGTTCTCCCATGCTTCGATACTGTCTTCCAGCAGCTTTGCTGCGCTGCCCACAATATCTGATATTTTCGCTGCTGAGGCCTGGATGTCCCTGTGGCACTATTCTTGGACCTCAGGCGGAGTTTCTGGAGGGATGCGAAGTTGAAGATCCGCGATCTGATTCTGATGTTCTGTTTTTAACTTTTCAATTTCGCTGCGAGACTATTGGGCGTAGTCTCTCAGCTTGGTAATTCTTTGCTCTGCTTCCTCTTCATCTTGGATGTCGAAGTTAGGAAGACTTCGACATGCCTCATCTAGCGCTCGCGCCAGTGTAGCTCTTGTATGTTTAGCCTCTTTATTCTTTTGTGCCACTTCTTCCAGCCTTGCTGGAAGATTCTATATTTGCTTCACGGTGTCTTGCAACTGTATTTGAGAGTAGTTATCTCATGCATGGATCTCCTTCGTGATGGCTAACTGGCAGAGGTGTGCAATTCTGTCATAGACAGCTTGGTATAATCGATTCCAACTGTCATACCCATCTGCGATCAGGAATCTGCATCAGCCAGTATTAGAGCTGCGCTTGACACTTGGCCCCTGTTATCTCTGGTTGGCCATTGTCTCATATCCTACTGCACGGATGCTGGGGTACTACTTGTCACTATATTAGTCGCTGATTTTGTTGCTAGCTCTTTCAGCTCCGACACCCTGTTTGCAACACCCATGAGCGCAGCAAGATGCACATCCGTGAGCTGTGACCACTTTTGAGTTAGTTTTTCAGTAGACCTGTCAAGAGCTTGCTCAAGCTCTTCCAGCGACACAGTGAATCCTTCGTCTAGATCTTTGTCCTTCGATGCCTTTGTCTTCTTGCAGGATTGAGGCTTGTTTACCTCCTGCACCTCTGGCGATTTGCGCTTAGGCGATCGATTAAGATCGGATAGAGTTTTGGTCGACTCTTCATCCTCTTCTTCATGGTTACCATCTCCACCTTGGTCGTTTCCCTCTTGCTACGAGTTTCTTAGGTCTTCGCTGTCTTCTAGTGGACTTTGCTGCTGCGCCTGACTGGTACCTGCGCCTGTCTGGGTAACAGGCGGAACTGGAATAGTGGGTTTCTTTCCTGCATCTTTGAACCAGTCAGCTGGCCACTATTGAACTATGCCCAGGACGTCTGCTTTGGTTACTACATATGGTAACTTAAACCACTGATGTGTTGGATTTGCACGGGCTTGAATGAAAACATGATGCATGTCGGCACTGAAGTTCACGGCACCTTCATATTGAGAGAACAACTCATTGGTAAGTCATGGTATTCACAAGATCTCGTAGTGAATACTCATGCCATAAAAGGCGAACACAGTGTTCGTCATCTGCTGAGATGTTTTTTTCGGCGACAACCAGAGGGATGTGTATCTTACTGCACCCGGCATGCCTGGGGGTGCCTCCATGAACTGAGCCTCAGTGGGTTCTTTCCACCCAATTAGTGCAATAAGTATTAATAGCCAAGAATAATGAAAAGGTCTACCTTTTTCCTGCGCATCACGGGCATCTTCTAGGAATTCCCTCGCAAGACATGCGGACCAGTTGTAAGTGTAACCCTCAACGCAGTTTATGGCGATTCTGATAACCGGGGCAGGCACTTCACTGGGCCTGCACTTTCGCAGGAGTTTGCATGCTAAGAGATCAGCTGCGAAACGGATGTTCTTGTCCTCAATTGTGGAAGTGTGATACCCTCATTTCCCCTTGGTCAGGCCAAAACGGTCCTTCATGCTCTGCGTGAGCTTCATATCCTCGTGTTTTGACAAAAATTCAGTGCTCGGATCAGGCCCTGCTATCGGTAAGCCTGTGATCTTATGAATAAGCTCGGCATTGATAGGAATTTGCTGGTCTCCTATCCATAGGTGGCCGTCATGTACTAATGCTAACAACTGCTTAACCACGATGGTCACCTATGTGCTACGCCCAAAATGAGGAATATCAAGCATTTTTAACAGGCCAGCCGTGTCCAAGTCGGCAGTCCACTGTCACACTTCCAATAATGTCACGTTATTGTCTGGGTATTTGACGCGATGCAAGTATTGAGCAGGTGCGAACTGTGGAAACTTGCTATGATCATTTGTGTCATGGTTGGCATACTTAAGCCGGTCTATTTTTCCTGTCATGGTTCTAACCAACTATACACCCGGTGGCAGTGAGGGCGTGCTTAATGTAAACTGCTTTGTCCGCCGGGGTGGCTGGACTCCTGACCGAACGGGCTGGAGATACGGTGGCTGCGGTGGTGCAATGTGCTCATCTCCTCCCATCGGGACCTGTGCTGAACTGGGTGGGTCCATCTGGTGAGTCCCTGATGTTTGCCCTGATTGCCTGTGTCGGTCTTCATTCCGCTTAGAATGAACTTCAGGTTTAAACTTTTTCCTGGTGGACCGTGTCTGCATTGGCCGTGGCGGGGCTGGGTGAGCTTCTTCACGAGGCACAGAGATATGTGGGGGGTCGGAACGACTCTGGAGACCCCTCTGCTCAAACTCTCTTACTAGATCCTGAAGCCCTCGCTCGTCTATCATGGGTTCACTCGTAAGTGTCAAGGGAATGTAGAATGCGATTTTTTCCAACTTAGGAATCTTCTTATACAATTTATCAATCAAATCTGTTAGGACGATGCATTTAAGGCACCAAATCCGATAAAAATCTTGTCCGACCGGTACTAGATTTTCCATGATCTCATTAGTACAGATAATTAAGGTAATTAAAGTGCCCATGCTGCCAATTCGGCTGTTTTCCAACGGCCGGATTTTAAGCTCCACCGTGTTTTTGTGCTCCAGCAAAATCACTATGTTAGCTTCGTCACAACAAACAGTCTTGACACAACATTGATCCGCGGCCTGTTCTGGTAAGATGTGTGACCGGGATGTTAAGTTTGGTGCACTAACTTCTTGGTTCTGCTCCTTAGTTTGGTACTCAGTTCTTTCTTTATCATCACCTGCCTTTTCATGGATCAGTCTGACATCTGCATCTAAAGTAGGGAAAACTTCGTTAGTAGAAAATGTAAGCATAAAACTATCAACAAGATCATCCCAACTTACAGTACCATGTCGAAGCTCGACCTCTGTGTACCAGTTTTTTGCTATAGGATCCAAAGTGTGCACAAACTTATGCAGCCATTCCTCACGAGGTACATGTTCCCATGCTGCATAACATTGCTTCAAATGTTCCTGAGGACTATTCTGCCCATTGAACTTGCTTCGCACCTCTTGAGGTTGGTCTATGAATCTGAGGTATAGGAATTTCTGGCAAGCTTCCCAACTGTGAATATACTTCCTGTGGCCTTTCCACCATCTCGCTGCTGTAGCTCTTAATGTTGCTTCCAGAGTCTGCATTCTCTGTGATTCTGGCACTTGTTCTGAGAACTGCGCAATGAATTTTCCTGGATCTGTCAACCCATCATATGTAGGCAAGTCTCTGGCCTGTGCACTAAGGCATCTAAGAGATTTGGTAATTCATGCGCACCGATGGCCATGTAGCTTGTATAATCGATTCTGCCAACTCTCTAGACCATCATCTGAGTCAGACATGCAGGAGCTATCACATTGCCAATCCATTACACCTTCGACATTAGGCTCAACATAATATTCTTCTTTTGTTGTGATATTATAGATGTGGTCCAGAATATCCTGATCTTCCTCTCTGACTATCTCCGTATATCTTTCTCCTTGAGAAGGATCTAATGGTAGTATAGCTTTCAATCCCTTCCCTTCAAAAGTCATTCGTCTCTTTTTAAGATTGATAACTGCATCACTATCTATTGCCCACTCAATTCCTAGCAGAGCCGGATAGGGGTTACTGTCATCAATGATCTCAATAACTTCAAAATCTGCTACAGTACTGACTCCATCTATATCCACTGGTACCCGATGAAATATTCCTAAGGGTACAATCCTCTGCTGATTGGCTAGTCTCAACTGTATAGGTGACCAATCAAGGGTAGGTTTTCCCATTTGTTGCCATGTTTGCTTAGTTAAAATATTGACTTCAAAACCCAGATCTAAAATAATATCCTTCATGTCATATTCTCCTACCTGAGCATGTAGTCTCATCTCTCTTCCAGTTCTTCTAACTCTACTAACATCTCTTTCGCTATCAGGACTTTGATGAGGTTCACAAGACTGAATAACTTTTTGTAATTCATTTAAGGCATTCTGATTTCTTAACAATTTGATGCAACTCTGTAAAAACGATGACAGAGTACTTACTTGGCCTTGTGAGTCTTCCTGGGATTGTAGCTGCTGATGCTGCTTGTTTGGTGCTGGTAAATCTGAATCAACAAATTCTTGTCTGGCCTCCAAAAAAGTTTCTTTTTCTCGTCGAATATCAAATGCTGGAGTCTTCTCTACAGCCTTGCGGACCCAAGCTTCGTCAGGCTGCTTCGCCTGACACTGCGCCTCTGTCATAGCTCCACTTCTTGTAACAACATTAACAGCTAGGATCGGTCGTGGCTCGACAGCAATCAACTGGACACTCAGACTAGGTTTGTTGTTTCTTTCTTGGATTTTATATAGTAACTGTGGGCACTGCTTGATGACATGATCAACTACTCTGCAGTATCGACATGTCGTGGTTGCATTTTGACAGTCTCGAGCTAGATGTCCTGCCTGATTCCAGTTATAGCAAATAACTTGACCTCGACCTCCTCCAGGAATACCATGACCACGGCCTCTAAAACTGCCTTGACCACCTCGATAACCATATCCATCATTGCCTTGTGCATCCGGGTAGATCCTATAAGTGTTGTAGGTCCATTCCCTCATAAGGTCGAAGCTGCAACATTCATCTTCATTGTGGCCTACTGACTTACATAATTTACAGTAAGGGTTCTTCGGGACTTGAACATACCTCTGTAGCAGATAGCAGTCTTTCGGTCCATGCTGGCCAGTAGTTCGACAGATCTCACAGTACAGAACACTAGGATTCAGTGGGTTTGGTGCACCAGTATTCAAATAGTTTCTCAGCACCGGGCACTGGTCCTTGTCGTGGCCTTCTATTCAACAACGTATACACCATACCTCTTCGCGGGTGGACTTCCCTTTTTTCATGTCACGAAGCTCTAAAGCCATCTCCGTGAGCTGCGCTTGAATTTGAGCTATGCCAGAATTATCTTTGACAGGTACAGTTTCAAGCTTTATGGCAATCTCTAAGGCCTCTTGCTGATCAGCAACCTTCTGTTGCATGAGTGGAGCTCTGACGTGGGGTAATAATGCTGCAATAAACCAATCCTTATGTTGTTCTGGTCCAATCGTGAAGCTAACTTGGTCAATAAGAACTTTGAATCTCTGATCAAAGTCCCACACAGATTTTCCTCGCCGCTGCTGAATCTCTTTTAACTCAGTGATGCACTGCGACTCTGATTTAGGTTTCTTAAATTCTCGGATCAGTGCTGCTTTGATGTCAGCCAAGATAGGATTCTGCATGCTAGCAAACTTCATAAACCAAGTTAGGGCTCGGTCTTTGAAAGAAGTGATCAGCTGCGCTCGTCTAACATCTATGTCCGTAATATTCTTCGCGGTCCACACAGCTTCGCATAGAAACCAGAACTGCTCTTACTGTACCTTTAGTCTTTAACTATTATTAATCACTTAACACAATGCTTGTATTATCAATTATGCAGCTTCGCGATTAGATAAATAAGCAGTTACTTACACATCCCTTATCTAGGAATTCACAGCGAAGCTAGTTATTAACAGCAATATTAATTTATCAATTATTTACTTAACAACGCATAAAATATAATAACAAATCACACAAATGAACCACAACACCAGATGTCATGTGGTTCACCCCCAGTGTAGGGGTTACGTCCACAGAACTGCGCTTTATTTAACTCTTTACAACTAAAACGACAGTTTTGATTTGCACACTCAGCTGCAGATCCCTTCAGTCCTCAAAGCCACGCACACAGCAGCAGCCCTCTGCGCACACAGCTACGGAGGTCATCCACGCACACAGCTAGGACTTAACCTTCTTACAAAAACCCTTATATAATCTCTTATCTTCACATTACATTAGCTTCATAAGATAATCATTCAAGACCTAACCCTACTTCTTTACATAAGTGCCTATTTATATAGCGCACTGTTACAAAACCATGGATTTACACCATGGGCGCCCAAACCCTAACCCTGGATTTAACCCAAGAGTTAGTTACAAAAAGAGGGGTTTCGACCCACCTGCGACACCCCTAAGACTATTTTAGGTTGTAACTCCACTTACACTTCCTCAAAAACCGTGGAGTTACCAAAACTAAGGACCTTTAGGGTCAGAGCCCCAACAGACTGCGTTGGAGACTGTGTAATGGATGCTGAGATTTGAGACATTATTATCAGAAGGCTGTAAGAAGTGTTTTAAATATTGCTGCAGTATTTACTTACGACTGATGGGAATGTAAAAACCCTAATTTATGCCCTATCTTGTGCGTGGAATATTTCTGGAAATGGTCTGCATATATTGTTGTTTGAATTAAAAGAAGAGGCTCATGAATACTATGCATAGTGTTTTATTACTGTAAAATGTATATGCATAGAAGTGTTTTCTTCTTTTTGACTTGAAGATGGATGTTGAGATTGAAGTTGTGACCACATTGGTTAAGAATATTATTGACAGCTGAATATTGACTTGCTGAGACTGGACCCTTCTGTCACTTGTAAGAAGTATTTTGAATATTGTTGCGACTACCCATCATGTTGATTGCATAATGAATTGAATTGATGAGTTTCAATTTTCTTTCATTCTGCTGCAAGAAGTATGCAAAGAATTGTATTCGTGTAGGAGATTGCCACCAACAAATTTGCTTATGAACTTATTGACAGCATATTAAGATTGTAAATCACCTTGGCAGAGACTGTAGACCTGCAAGGTTATTGTTTTTCTATTATCTTCATTATCATTCTCTTTGTCATATTAATTTCAATATTGTAAATTACACTAACAGTTGTAAAAGATGCAATCTATAGCATCTATTGTTGGTGATGTCCTCACTGGTAAGGAAACATATCCAAAATGGTCTAGAAAGATCAAGAAATCAAGCGATCCTGTCGAAGAATCCCTTGACTTTGTTTAGAAAACAAAGAATCAGTTCAAAGACCCTTCCAAGGGATATTGCAGCAAGAGAGGACGAGTAAGAAGAAACTTCAGAGGCAGAGGGGGAAGAAACAAAAGATCAGATTTGCAGTGCAAGCGTTGTGGAAAGACTGGGAACACATCAGATCAGTGTTGGGCTTCGTGGGACTCCATCAAATACAAGCATAACCAGAAGAAAGATGATAATAAAAACCAAGATGCTAGTAAATCTTCTGATTTTTCTCATTGTATTGTTGCACATTGTAATCTTGGAATTAATGAAATGACTTCACTTTCATCTTACAAAGATTGTTGGCTACTTGATACTGGTGCAACATCACACATGACATTTAGAAAAGACTGTTTTGAAGAACTTAATGAAACAATAGATGGCATAGTTTACTTTGCAGATAAGTCAAGTCTTAAACCAAAGGGAATGGGCACCATTCGACTGAAGACGCCTGGATTCCCTGATTTCTTGTTGAAGAATGTTATTTATCTTCCAGAGTTGTAGAGAAGCCTGCTGTCCTTGGTGGAGATTCGACAACGAGGCCATTCCATCCACATGTATGATGGAATCATAGAAATAAGAAAGTCCTTTGACAACCAAGTCATCATGACTGGATATGAAGATGGGAAGCTGCTGAAGCTAAAGGGTTCATCTGCAAGAGTTCAGAACTATGCCTACCTCTCTTAGCATGGAGAAGTCAATTTATCATCTAGTTCATTGTGGCATGCAATATTTGGTCATCTAAATTATAACAGTCTTCGTTTGTTGATAAATAATGGTGTATTTGGTTTTCCCACCATTCCCAAAGAGAAGAACAAATGTGATGCATGTATATTAGGGAAACATAGTAAGCTACCATTCCATGAATCTAATTTCAGAGCAAGTAGGAAATTAGAATTAGTGCATTCTGATTTATGTGGCCCAATGCCAACACCTTCAGCAAATGGGAATAAGTATTTTATGACATTTGTTGATGACTACTCAAGAATGTGCTGGATTTACTGTTTAAAGTCAAAATCAGAAGCATTTCAAACATTCAAAGACTTTCATGCATTGATAGAAAAACAAGCACAATAAAAAATTGGTACACTTCGTATTGATAATGGGAAAGAATACACTTCAAATGCTTTTGAAGACTATCTTCGCCAACATGGAATTGCACATCAGACTACAGTTCCCTACAATCCTCAACAAAACAGTGTAGCAGAAAGAATGAATAGAACCATAATGAATATGGTTCGCTCAATGATGTTTTTCAAATATGTAAAACTAATGTTTTGGGGTGATGCAGTAAAATGTGTATCCTATTTGAGAAACAAAAGTCCCTCAAATGCGCTTGATAACAAGACTCCACATGAAATGTGGTTTGTCCATCTCCCTTCAATCAGGCATCTCAGAGTTTTTGGTTCCACCTATTATGCCTTGATTCCAAAGGAGCAAAGAAATAAGCTTGGTGCTTGAAGCATAAAATTCATTTTCCTGGGGTACGAAGAATACTCCAAGGCATATCGTTTGTATGATGAGGTAAACAAGAAGTTTGTTATTTCCAGAGATGTCATTTTTCTTGAAACTAATAAAAATGACCAGTCCATTGAGAGATAGCTTGATCATTTGGAAAGTTATCCTCATCCAAATACATATTCTAAAAATGAATATGAAATTCCAAACCTTGAAGGGGGGATTCCTATTCTGGATCAACCTTTGGAATTTCCATATGAAGCACCAACTCCCCCGCATGAAGAAGTTCCTGCTACTTCACTTAAACAAGAGGTTCAACTGGATGATGTGATTGAGAGAATTGAAAGACTCTCAATCAATGATGAAGCACCACCAGCTGATCAACCAAGACCATCACGGAAGATTCCTAAATGGGCCACAAAGACACTTGAAAGTGTCCATCCGGATGAAGTTGGAAAGATGGGAACGAGAAGTTTGAAAAGACATGGAGGAGAAGTAGATAATTCAGGTGATGACATAGATGTATCATTTGATTGTGAATTTAATTTATCTACTAACTTTGAACCAACTTCCTTTGAATAAGCTTCTACTTGAATTGAGTGGAAAGAAGCTATGCAGAATGAGTATGATGCACTCATGAAGAATGGAGCT
>LPNX010010157.1:130933-163250 GCA_001517045.1 Pseudotsuga menziesii | reverse complement strand
AGAATGCAACCCTATCTCTACTCCAATGGAACAGAAAATGAAGCTCACATCAAGCGAAGGAAAATAATTTGAGGATGCAACCAAGTATCGACAACTTGTAGAAAGTATTATCTACCTTACAACAACTAGACCAGATATTTCTTATGTTGTTGGCATAATTTCAAGGTTCATGCATAAACCTTGTGAAGGACATTGGTCAGTTGCAAAAAGAGTTCTAAGATACTTGAAGGGGACTCAAGATGTTGGACTCAAGTACTCTAAAGTGGATGACTTCAAACTTATTGGGTACTCAAACTCAGATTTTGATGGCGATAAGGAGACAATAGTATCAACTTCTGGATACACTATGAGTCTTGGATTAGCAGCTGTCTCATGGAGATCACGTAAATAGTCAATTCTGGTAGATTCAACAACAGAAGCAGAATATGTGGCTGCAGCTGAAGCAACGAAAGAAATAGTATGGCTCAGGAAGATACTTGAAGATTTGCAAGAAAAAAAAGAGAACTCCACTCCCTTATTAGTCGACAATATTTATGCAATCAAGCTGGCTAAGAATCCTAGATTCCATGATCAAACCAAACACATCAACACAAAGTATCATTTGATTTGACATCATGTAGAGGCCAAGACAGTCCATCTTCGACATTGTTCCACAAATGATCAAGTTGCAGACATCTTCACCAAAGCACTTGGACGAGAAAAGTTTGAAAGATTCAGAAACATGCTCGGACTTACGAACACCCCTTCGGATTAAGAGGGGGATTGTTAGAATATAATCCATCGGGATTATATATTGTAAATAAATAAATACATAGTTATGTAGGAAGCTAAACAGTTACATAGGAAGGTGAAAAGGTTGATGAAGCTCAACCACCACATGTAATATATATAAATGTATGCATTAGCCATGAATAATATTGAATCGGGAGTTATAATACCTATCAATTATAAACATAAATATTTCTCCTTACAAAAGTTTCATCATATGTGCCAGAAAAAGTATACTATCTATTCTAATATACAACTACTTATACATTTACAAAATGAATTTTGGTTTTCCATGCCCCTTGGGCTTCCCCAACTCTTTGATTACAAAATTCTGTCCTCTAGTGTGTTCACTAAGAAAATGGAATAAATGAAAAATATTATATAAAATATTCCACATGTGAATAAAACAAAACATACTAGGTGGGCCCAGCCAATCTATCTATGACTTGTTTCCATGTAGCTGCATCTACGACTATGGTACCGAAGACCATTGGTTCTAGTATTCTAACTGTGACCTCATGTACATACAGATGGGACTATATCTATGCTACTCATGGTGGAGTGACTCAGAGTTGATCTTTCAGCAAGCAATTTCTTACTGCAACTTGTGCAACCAGACCTTTCAGTATTTTCTCATTGAGACATTTAACCTGCTGTATGTTGAGATCATCTTCTTGTAGCCTGTCATGAAGGTACTCCAAATGTTCTTCTTGTCTTGGAAATTCCTGAAGTCTCTTGGCTGCAGATGTATGGAGTCTAGGATCTTCTGATCTTGGAGCATATGATATATCTTACCCCACTTGAATTTTGGCTCGGTTCCAGTCACAGATCTGGTGTCTTCATAAACTATTTCTACTTGAGGCATGGTTTCTTGGTCTAAGTCTTCTTCAATGACTTCAGTTTTCTTCTTTCCTTTCTTGGGCATGGTATCGAATGTAGACTGAGCCTGTAGAAAAAAACCAAACATGTCTTAGCATCCCTACGATTATAAACCACATATATTCATGCACACAAGAAATGAAGGAATACTGTAAAACCTACAAGGCATATAAGAAATTTATCATTTTATCCTTACAAATAATTTCTTTTTAGAACAAGCTTGACCAGGATTTTACCATATCGTCCTTAGCCATGAGAAAAAAACTCTGCATGTAAAAACCTCGTGCACTACCAAAATCTAAACATAATGTAAGGTCAAAAACCTAGTTTGCATGCAAGTAGTGACTTCAACATAGAGAGTTTAAACCTATCGTTCGCAAGAACAATGCTAGGTAATGACCAAAACAACCTTTGATACCTATGCATGTTTCACGTCCCCACCCCTCATACCGACGATGGAGAGGATGTGACCAACACACTGTTGCTGTCAAACTGGGAAATCTAGCCCCCATGATCATAAAACATAAAAATAAAATGCATTAATATTAAAACACACATGCATGCATAGTGCAGTCTATAGCGAAACAAAACACATTTATTTCATTCATGCATTCATCATGTTCATATTAATTGATAAACAGTTCATTGAAGAGATTAAACACAAAAGGATACTTATCTGGAGAAGAAGTTGGCACGCAACTAGATACGTCTCTACAATGTTCCACCAAACTGTAAGCCAATGTGATCCTCAATCTTTTAGCATCACTGCCACCCCCGATTTGGGCATGTTTCCACAAGGCACTAGGTAACAACAACAACGAGCTCACCCATATCCCAACTCATACATCCACAGTCAATCCAACACCCCTATTGGGTTTCACATACCTGCTAAGTAACAAGCCATTAGCATAGGATTCCGTAGTCTTACCCAACCCAACTATCACAAGGATGCCCACAACAACAAAATACACTTCCAGACTCAGCCAAGCCAAAACTACATTTGGGTTTCACAGGCTTCAAGGAGCTGGAAAGGCTGACTGCTAAGCTAGTAAGCTCAACCATAGAGCTATGGACACCTACACCAGATCTAGTGTAGCTTTATAAAACATTTGCACAACCAACGCCAGGAAACATCCCCTTCTCTGCTACCTAGTCCCTCGGGCTATGCCTTCCCTTTCCAATGTTATTTAGGGTGTGCAAAGAAGAAAACCAGCCCCCTAGATCTATCTATGAGATTCCTTCACACGCTAGGTTTATCAAGCTGGTCAAACCCCATTTCCCACTCCCAATACAGTGCATACCAAAGAACATATACATACACAGCAAAATACACAAATATGGGTTGAGGAAAACAATTTGGTAGCAAAACGAATTTCCCAGGTGGGTTAAAACAACCCCCTAACAACAACTCGATTTCCAGGGACATTTGTCCCTAACGTGGCCAAAACGGACTCAATCAACACCCAAGACACTGTGGTCTCTTCTCCCATTCATTGGGAAACACTAACAGAAAAAAATCCCCACCGTGGGCATGTGGAACAACACCAAAACACCCAGTAGAGATCCCAGCCACTAGAAGTTAACAAAACACTTCATAGCCATGGTAAAAACACATGAAACCATAGAAAACGTGACTAAGGAAAACACACTGCAGCTCTAAGGATGTAAAGAAGAGAAGAGTGTGGATTCCTGAAGGCATCACACACTCACAACGACCAAAATGGGAGGGAAAAGAACCCTGTTAGCTTCCCATTGTGTGAGGAAAAACCCCCTACGTGAGTGAGGAATTGATGCCTCTTTCCCTGAGGAATGCAAATGATTCCCATGAGCTTTTGTTTTCCCCAAAATGCATGAGAGAGACCCACGTGCATGAGGTATGGGTAATCAATCCCCGACATGGGCTCTTAATTTCCTAAGAAGACAAGAAAGCATTTTTGGGTGACTGGGCAGAAAAGACAAAAAGGGTAGATGAACCATTTTATGTGTTTTCTCCCTTAGACATGGATTTTCCCATAGGCTCAAGGGTTTAATTCATTCCCTTCCCTATTCCTTGTGAAATCATGCCCCCATCTCTTTAACATTGCAATGCATAGCTACTCGTGGTATTTTTATTAATTAGCATTTTACATGATGTCTCAAACTATACTGTGCCTGGCTAGCACATAACCATCGGCATCAATTTTCATCACTGAAACATAAAACAATAAACCCATGGTGGGTCCTTTTCCTTGAGCTCCACACCATGATTTAATACAATATTTACATCATATGCAATTTAATACCAGGGTGTTACATTCCCCTCCCCCTTCAATTTCACTGTCCTCGGTGCTTTACAATAATTAACAATTTCTACACTAGCACCGCCTTCAGTGCTCTGCAAAATCGAACAAAATGGGTATGCTAATCGCATGGCATCCTCCAGTTCCCACGTAGCCTTTTCAGGACTGTAGTGCTTCCTCTGTAACTTCATATGTCCACTGGCACAATCTAGAACTCATCCAAGTCCTTGATCGCATGCATCAGCATACACCACAGGATATTTTTTTTCTAATCTTGGAGAATCCTTCTCCTCAGCTTGGAACATTTTCGATGTTTTTGGAAACTAGAAATAACTATGTTCGATCCCCAAGAAATGAGTCAATTCCCATGTTAGTATTCATAATAATTTACAAAATAATAGATGAATCACATGCACATGTATATTGACATAAAATTAACAAGAAGTTGTCAAGTGAACCAAACACCTATATGCATAAGTATCTTCTTTGGTTCCACAGGTATTCGAGTTGGCTTTATACAACTATGGCACCAACAAAACCTGCCCCACCCCACACAAGGATGGTACCTCTTCTATGCAACATGGTCCCTCGATCGTACCCACCCTTCTAATGCTCTCTAGGGTGTGCATAGAAAGGTAGCCAAATTTTCTGCAAGCCTCGGATCACCTGAAAATACCTCTCAACCGAGGTCTAACAGCTCCATTCTTGAGCCCAACAACTCTTTGGGTACTTCAATAGAAGTTATGTTCAAGAGCCTGCACCTCCTCTAGGTGCCTACCAAGCTTAGGTGCTTCCCTTCCGAACACCACAATGAATTCAATTCATATGTCAGATTCATTAATGTAGGATGCAATATATAACAAGATTTTCAAAATCATGGTGGCATCATATGCTCATGTATATTTACCGAAAATCAGCAATAAGAAAATTTCGATAAGTAAACCAAATACTTATCTGTCTAGCATCTCTCAACTAAGATCCATTCAGCCCCGCTTTAGAACCTAACACCTTCTTAGGTGCTCAATAACAGCTCTAGATTAAGGGCCCAACACCTCCTCCAAGTTCTTACCAATTCTTAGGCACTTCCTTTTCGAACACCATAATACCTAGGGGTTATTCTCTTCACGGATCCCCCACTCTCATGATATTCCCCTTACGGCGTGAATGTGTGAGGAAAGAATTCTAACTAGATGTCTTACACCCTGGGTGTCCCCAGTGATGCATACCGGTGCCTAGCTAGCAGGGGGAAGAAGCTATGTACCAAAGTCCATACTTCCAGAGGAGCCATGTACTTCATGTACATGTTTTCATCATCTCACCTGTGTTACACATAGACATGTAGTTTACATCAGATTTCATTATAAAAATAATTGCAATCATAGGTTATCAAAACTATTCCAAACACATCCCTTTGAGAATCTATGTACACCCCGTACATCCTTCTTAGGAACCATGTACATTCAGTACATATTTTCATCATCTCACTTGCATTACATACAAGCATTCATTTTATATGAAATGTCATCATAAAAAAATTGCAATTATAGGTTTTCAAACATATTCCAAATACATTCCTCTGAGAAGCTATGTATCCAAGTACATCCTTATGAGGAGCCATGTGCACCCCGTGCATCCTTCTGAGGAGCTCTGTATCCCATACACATCCTTCGGAGAAGCTATGTACTCCAAGGGAGTTCTTTCATCATCTCACCTATGTTACATACAAGCATTCAATTCACATGAGATGACATCATAAAAATTTAATCATAGATTTTCAAATCTATTTCATGCATACATGATTTCCCAAATATCAAACGATTAATTAAAAAAACCAATTCACAATTCTGCTTCCTACAGAAAATCATATTTTTGCAACCATCAAACCAACCTCATATTGTTTGGATTTTGCAAGTGGGAGTACTAATCCCTTACTTACACATGCTTCCCATAACCTGGACATCCACATGCAACATGTCATCCTGACACCAAATTTTTTTAAATCAGCCAAACAGTCACAGTTAGCAACAGGAAACCTTGGACATCAAGCATTGCAAGAAAATCATAGTCATGGTTAGCATGATTCAAAACCATCACAAGAGATCACAATATCCTATAATCAACAGATAAAAAAAAAAAAAAAAATTGCAATTTGAAGTTTCAAAACCTATTTTCAGTCATGAGACCCTTCTCATGGCACCTGGAAGCTTCCTGCCCTAGGTTTCATTGGGCACAACCATGATGCTCTGCTCAGGTCTTTCTACCTAAGTCTTCAAGAAGTCCTCATATGTATTCCCATACACACAAGGTCCATTTCCTCATGGAACTACAAGTTCACATACAGGCTTCCTCAGCCTATACATAGACTTAACTTTTCCTAGAAAATATTCTTCAGTGAACTTCCTGCAATACCCTGCAAGTCCCACAAAAGTTCTTACATCTGTTAGATTTCTTGAAGAAGGAAGACTCATCATGGCCTCAATCTTTTCAGGGTCTCTAGATATTCCTCTATCTGAGATAATGTGACCCAAATAAGGAATTCTATCTTCATAGAAGTCACATTTTCTCAAACCTGCATACAACTTATGCTTCATAAGCAATTTCAAAGTCAACCTCAAATATTCCACACGTTCTTCCTCATTCTCAAAACAAATAAGAATTCAATCAAGGAAAACAAGAACAAACCTGTCCAGATACTTACTCGAAAAATTATTCACGAGGCACATATATGTAGCTGGTGCATTTGTGAATCCAAATGATACCACTACAACCTCATAAGATCCATACCTTGCTCTGAAGGTTGTCTTATGAACATTTTCATCCTTGACTCTTACCTGATGGGAATCCAGACCCCAAGTCAAGATTTGAAAACACCTTTTTATCTTTTCACTTGATTAAAGAGGTCATCAGTCCTAGGAAAAGGATACTTTTTCTTCATAATGACCTTGTTCACTGTCTGAACCAATACAGAATCAATGTATCATCTTTCTCTTTCTCAATCCAAACTGGTGCTCCCCACGGACACACTTGGCCTAACATACTTCTTTTCCCACAATGCTTGTAGCTGCACGGCTGTATTCTGCCTACCAGAGATCACTTTTAGGATTCCTTTCACAACCCTTAGTTTTCCTTCTTCATCCAAGCACGCAAAAGGTCTTGTTGTAACAATAAGTCCTTTTTCTCTATGTGCTTCTAACCAATCCATTCCAATTAGAATGTCATAAGAACCAAGTGGGAGAACATTCATATTTTCATAAGTGACCAACCATTCATAACCAATGGACATTCCCTTACCACATCACTGACCTTTTCCTTGGTTCTAGTGGCTAGTTGAACTAACCATAACCTTATATGCTTTGAACTCTTCAAAGTGAAAATCTCACAATTCCAAGGGTGATATAGCTGTGAGAAGCCTTACAGGGTCAATCAAACAGAAACAGTCTGCTCATCAAAACTATTATCGAAGTATGCAAGTGTCTTCCCTTTCTTCTTAATTTACCTATGGGGAAACATTAAAAGGTTCATTCACATATTATTCCTACAAATATACACAATTCATCAATGTTAAAAACATTGAATTTCTTATCTCCCATTGACTTTCTCAACAACACATTCTTCTGCTGGTCTGAACTCTCCCAAGATTTCACGAGGCATTTAGCTAGTCCTTCTTCTGTACCATCTTTTCTAAGATGATGTCATGTCTTGCTTCACAACAGTGAATGTATTCCCCTGTCAATGGTCCAATTCCTTATTTTCTCAAAGCATACATCCTATGCTTCACGATCTGCATAGATACACCATCTAAATGCGGTTCAATACCATCTTCATATGGTGTCCCTTCATCTATAACAGAATGATGTTCTGCTTTATAGAAATTCCCTTGAACATTTCTTTTTCTTACTTCATCTTCTTATAATCTTCAATCGACTTTATTAGGGGGATGACAGGGGTCAAGGGGCTTTCTCACTTGTGGCTCGCCACTGCAGGGCGGGTAGAGGGCAGCGTCCTTGTTTTTTTTTTCTAAATCATTGGATTTCACGCAATCTGGCACACAAACATGATGCCATTTTTCCATCTAATTGGCCCTCGAAATCCCACTGAGAGCCTACTAAAAATCCCTATCAAAACTCTATTTCTGTGAGAATTTCATTTTTCCTCTGACATGTCGGCTCCATTTCCCAACTCTTCCCGATGCACGTCGGCCAACTTCACCCAATTTCTTTTGATCGAGCCTCCCTCTACATCAAAAAAATTTTGTATTTTCATCCACCACTCGTTGGCTTGACCCATCCGACACTCATAGGCTCAATTCTTAGCTTCCACCCATCATTGCAGCTTGATTTCCAACTTCCCTCCATCACTCATCAGTTCAACTTAGCTGACACTCATTGACTTGATTCTCAACTTCCACCTTTCTTTGTGGCTCGAACCTTAACTTCCATCCGCCGTTATCGGCTCCATCTTATTTTTGCACCCGCCATCGTAGCAGCTCCAACCTACTCTTTCACCTGCCACCGTGTCGGAAATATTTCCATCTTCCAGTCGTTGTTGCGGCTCGATATTTTTCTTCATTCCGCCTCCATAGAGGCTTCCTCTTTAGCTTTCTCCTGCCGCCATAGTGGCTCAAAGTTTCATTTCCTTTCGCCGCTTCCATACTTAGAAAAATTTTCAAATTTTATTTTTTTCGGCTAGCCTCTCCTGATGTGCATCAGCTCCTAACTCCTTTTCTTTCCACCGTGTTGGCTCCCCTCTGACTAATTGTTCCTCCTTTATTACCCGCAATCATCGGCAGCCCTTTAGGGTTCTTCATCCACCATTGCAACTGCCCTTTGGCAAGCTAAGCCGTTGCCACCGGCTCACATTTTAGCTTTTGTCTGCCACCGTAGTGCCTCAGTTTTTGGGCAATAAAGCCGTCATCGTGGCTCAAAAAAAATATTTTGCCCGTCGTCATGAACCTTTAGCTTATCGACTCCTTCCGGGCGACGCAGCCACTATAGCGGCTTGGACTTGAAATTACACTCACCGAAGTCTTCGCAGCATTGGAAAGATCTTGGATTGTCATCCACCGTTGCGGCTTTGCTTTTGGTTTCTCAGCCGACATAGGAGAAAATCCCATACTTAGAAATTTTTATAATTTTTCTCTTCTGGCCTGTGCTCAACAGAGGTTACCCCACTGTTTTAGCTGATTTTACCACACCTGGGGAATCACACTTGTATGGCCTTGCCCTGTCCCTCTGCAAACTCTTTGGACCCAATGGACCTTTTTTATACCTTTGATGTTTCCAATATCATCCCTAAAAACATGCTTAAATTGCTATACGTGACTTTGAAACCCTTTCTCGCGTATATATGCAGGTTTGACGCCTAAAACCACGTACATCGGGATGTGTGCAAAAGGACAAATTCTTTTGGAGTTTTCCTTGACATGGATCTGACTCACTTGTCTCTTGGCCTCCTATATGCCTTGAGATTGCTCAGATTCGACCCTTCATTTCCCCATTGAAGAGCTATATAAGGAACCCTTTGGATACATTGAAGAACATGTGAGAATTGAGAGGAAAGAAACTATAGTCCATTGTTGCTGAAACTTATGTTTGAGTCTGCATCCCTTTGTCCCTTGGAGCACTTTGGTGTTCTTCCCAAGCTTTCCTTTTGCTTGTAAACTTGCTATCGAGAGATGGAGGATTGAGGTGGTAGAAGCCCAAGTGGGGGATTCAGTTTCTCCGATTCGTAGATGTGCCGACAGAGGTTGTATTCATTGTAATCTATCATTTTATTTTAATAGAAATATCTTTTCCTATCCAATAATGTATTTTTGAATGAATATTTTATCCATGGATGATTTCAAATGCTTATACGTTATTGATTATATATGCTAGAGTAGATCTTACACCAATATATATAGTATGCTTGTCTTGTTTACTTGTTGTTGAGGAAATGATTCATCAATTCAAGCTGAAGTTGGAAAGCTCAATGGGGATCTACTTCAACCGTCCGGAATAAGGTACGAGGTTTGATCCTTTAATGTTAGATATTTGATTTCTGTTGCATATTGGAAAGGATTGATTTCTGGATTCAAGTTGTCTGTTGTGATACCCCAAGCCATAGGAATTTCTCTCCGTAACAGAATTGGCGACTTTGCTGGGGATGTTCCTTGTTTGTCTTTGGGATTTGGTGGCACAATGTGCTTGATATTATTGACTTGCTCTTTGTTTCTCCTTGTTTATGTGTTTCATTTTATAGTATGTTCATCCATTGACACTCCCCTTTATTGGTTTGACCCTTGGCCTGCTTTTTACCGCTGTCTTCTCTGTATACACAGGTTTTGGGCCAAACGTTGTGTATACATGTAGATTTTTGGCCAAAATCCACATATACATGCAACTTTTTGGCCAAAAGTCGCGTATATATGCAGTTGTTCTTTAAACAGTCGCATACATCCTCCCTTTTGGTGAGTTTGATGTTGTGGGAAGTTCTTGGGTGGGTTGTGAGTGTGGTTTGGTATTCCTTGGGTCTGATGTTGTCTATTGGATGATTCTTTTGTGACCAAAGACCGATTTTTCATTGATTTTTCTTTGAAAGTAGTTTTAGTCATTTATCCTTTTCGTTTTTCCATTAGTGCGTTACTCTTTTTTGTTTCGGTGTCTTGCTGGGCTTGTGTTTTATACTTGCTACAGAGACTGAGAGTTTTAGATGAATTTTATTGCATTTTTCATTCTTTTATATTGGAAAATACAAGGCAGTTGCATTTTTTGCATATGGATTTGAGGAGGTACTTGCATTGGATTTATTGGATGAGAGTTTTATTTAGGCTTTCATATAGGAAGGATTGCATTGACATTGAAGGAATGATTTTTTATGCATCTCATGTAGTGGCATACCTTGTTTTTCATTTGACAAAGATTGCACTTAGCATTGTTTGTTATTGTGTGCATATTTATTTCACTGCTGAGTCATAATGTTATTAGTTGCACGACCATTTCCCTTTGAGTAATTAAAGACAATTAAAATCAACGCATAATAAAATGAATTACACTCTTTTCTTTTATAGGGTGCACCAACAAGACTAGGTTTTAGGGTCTTGGAATAGTTCATTGTGAGTAAATTCTCCAAGACCAATAAACGAAACATGTATGTGTCTGTCCAAGTGAGAGTGTGAAATTCCTTGGTATAATTAGTGTTTCTCAGGATCCTCCTCTTATAAGGGAGTTAAGCATGACGCAGTGTGAGTGGTTATGATTGGGATGACCCCTGGTTGTAACTGAGTAGCACCGAAGGTATTTCCAGGATTGTATTCATATCTGGGGGATCTTTCGAGAGTTTTGGGCTTTTCTACCCTGCCCATACGGTCGATCCCACCTACGACTGTCCGCTTGAGCATTGGTTATATTTATGTGACCTTAGTTTCCTTACCTAGGTTATCGAGAGGGTACTTCGCAGAAATTATTCTGCAGGTGTCATGTCCAGGTAGAGGTCGGACAGCATAGTTGCTTTATGCATTGAAGCTGAGGGCCACTATAATTGGTTACATACCTCCGCTTGTAGTGTATGGGAGTTTCAAGCCTCTCCTAGGTGAGACATACTTGCTTCATTTGGGAGCTCACATATCCTCCCCTTAGTTTGCTTGTATTTTGGTTGTAGATTTTCTTAGGAGTGTGCTCTTTGTGCGCTAGTTGGCCTTTGGGATTATGATTACTTGAGTATATTTATTCTCTCTTGAGTTCGGGTCCTTTTATTTTTGGCATGCCTAGTATTCTATCACCCGTCCTTGGTCCTAGTATGGACCCTGGTGTCAGACTTGGGGGCATAACAACCCCTTACCGTGCTCATAGATTTGTGAATGGTCATATTCCATCCTCTACCTCACTTGTGGAGGATTTTTATTCCTTTCACTCGGTCTTTACATCAGTGGTCACTCTCATGGGGGTGGTAGTGGATGCATGAACGTTGGGTCTACACCTTACTTTCCTTTTTATGTCCCATCGTTCACCGCATTTTTTCCTTTGGGAGCAGTTGTCATGATCATTCCTCCATATATCCTATAGGTTGGATTCTTTATTGACTATTTGGGGTTGTTTTGGACTAATATGGTTGTCATGTAGGGTCCATTTTTTGTACACTCTTTCCAAGGTTTCACCCGTTCATTCATATCACAGGTATTATGTCTGAACTGGCATATAGGTTAGGATATCACATCTGCTTGAATTTATGCATTACCTTATGACCATTCCATCTTAACCTTAGGTACGAACCTTAGGTATGACCATTCCATGGGATCACAGAACCTTCATGTTGTTGTTAGAAGTGATATTATGTGAATGGTAGAGCTTTCCTATACATGGGTGTCCTAGTTAGCTCCCTTTTGCATTTGGTACCCATGTTGTGAGTCCTCTCTTAGGTCCGAGAGTCCCTTTTAGTCCCACCATGTCCTTGAGCAAGAGCTTGATACTCCTATTGAACTTTATGCTAGCCATTTCCCTAGGACTCCCTTATGTCAAGTTGTAATTGCATTATCATGAGATTTTCCTACCTCATTGAGCCTTATGCCGGCTTCCCTGACTTTGAGTATCAGCCATATAGCTTGAGCTTGTCTCATGTCTAGCAATGTAGAGCCATTTTATATATCCTTTGCAGCTTGATTCCCTATTCTTATTGGGAGGGGACTTTCCCCCAAGTGTCGCTATCCTACACATGTATCCTTGCATTGAGCATAGGTATGTTCCACTGCTTGGAACTAGTTTGTTTTCCCATTTGACACTCCTCTCCTCCTAGTCTATAACTTTAAAGCAATTTTATTCTTTTTCGAGCTTTTCAAATATTTGAAAAAGTCCAAAAAAATTAAAAAACCAGAAATCCGGACAAGAAAAATGTTATCTTTGGCAGCTGTCGAGTCATGTCACCTTCGAACAGAGCACTGTATATCACATCCGTTGGTTGGGTTTATAGTTTGACTTTATGTGCTATACTCATTTATCTGATTTTATCTCCACCGACTGGTTAAAATTCCAGACCCCATGGAGCCTCTGTTGATGCCTCTTGTGTCACAAAGATGTCCCAACCTTGTATATCGAGTATATGCTGCCTTTATTCAATCATCATTCGCCATTATGCTCTTGTTCAAAGGAAGTTGAAACTTGAGTCATCCATTCCTCAGTTATCTTGACTTTGCATGTCAGCCATTCCCGATACAGTTACTAGTTCGTGCACCTTATGATCAAGTCCTTCCACATTATACAACTTTGTTGAGTACCTCATGTTGGATGATGGGGGATGCCTTAATGCCCTCCTTCCAGCAAATTCATCCCATTGACTTGAGATCATTTATTCTGGGATTGGAATCTAGAGTCATTTTTGAGTGCCTTGAGACTTACAATCATCAGTGGCAGGTTCTCTTGCCATCGACATTTCTTTGGAAATACATCAATGTCCCTTGATCGATGGATTCTCTCAAGTGTTCGACCTCAACACATTTATTCACACTTGTTAGTTTTCACTCTAGTACCTTGATTCCCATTATCATTATCGATGGGTGATCTCGCATCTGTTAACAGTATACATCAATGACCGGTAATCAAATGTTGGACTACTATGTTTGACCTCGACACCTCTATTCACATAGTAGGACGTGTACTCGTAGTGGTTTTTGTAGAATACCTTCCATATTGGTGGCATCTCATATATGCTACCTCCTTGATCGTGCCAGTGTTCATGATATTTCAGCTCTCGTGACTTGATTCCAGTATATGTCAGACATTTCCAGCCATTATGGAGATCTTGATTTGTTATATATCTTCAGATTTCATGGAGATCATTATCCTTTGTATATCTTCATCATGGAGATTCTGATCTATGTATATTGTACGTGGCGATGACCACAAATGTCATATTTTGCATCATGCCTATTCATGGCCATTGTATTGTTATGTATCCGGGACTGCTATATGTATTTGCAGTTATATGCAAAGTTATATCATTGTACTATGCTGATTGGGTGGCTGGTATTCCACTAGGTTCTTCATCACTCCACTTATGGGATGGACTTATAATGTATTTCGGCTATCGTATGACCCCTCTGACCTCACACATTAAGGGGCATCTGTTATAGCTAATTTTACTACACCTGGTGAATCACACTTGTATGGCCTTCCCCCGTCCCTCTGTAGACTCTTTGGACCCCATGGACCCTTTTTATACCTTTGATGTTTCCAAGATCATCCCTAAAAACATGTTTAAATTGCTATACGTGACTTTTAAAGCCTTTCTCGTGTATATACGCGGGTTTGACACATAAACCGTGTACATCGGGATGTGTGCAAAAGGCCAAATTATTTTGGAGTTTTCCTTGACATGGATCTGACTCACTTGTCTCCTGGCCTTCTATATGCCTTGAGATCACTCGAATTCAACCCTTCATTGCCCCATTGAAGAGCTATATAAGGAACCCTTTGGATACATTGAAGAACATGTGAGAATTGAGAGCAAAGAAACTATAGTCCATTGTTACCGGAACTTATGCTTGAGTCTGCATCCCTTTGTCCCTTGGAGCACTTTGGTGTTCTTCCCAAGCTTGCCTTTTGCTTGTAAGCTTGCTATCGAGAGATGGTGGATTGAGGTGGTGGAGGCCCAAGTGGGGGATTCAGTTTTTTCGATTCCCAGACATGCCGACAGAGGTTGTATTCATTGTAATCTTTGATTTTATATTAATAGAAATATATTTTCATATCCAATAATGTATGTTTGAATGAATATTTTATCCATGGATGATTTCAAATGCTTATACATTGTTGATTATATATGCTAGAGTAGATCTAACACCAATATATATAGTATGCTTGTCTTGTTTACTTGTTGTTGAGGAAGTGATTCATCAATTCAAGCTGAAGTTGGAAAGCTCAATCGGGATCTACTTCAAATATCCAGAATAAGGTACGAGGTTTGATATTTTGGTGTTAGATATTTGATTTCTCTTGCATATTGGAAAGGATTGATTTCTGGAGTTAAGTTGTCTGTTGTGGTACCCCAAGCCATATCAATTTCTCTTCGTAATACCCACCTCTATTAACTAACTTTCCTGGCCCATAGAGGCCCAATACTGCAACCCAAAGCTCATATACCACACTGCCACATCCCTACCCCTCATACCGACGATGGAGAGGACGTGACCAACACACTGCCACTATCAAACTGGGCAATATAGCCCCCATGATCATAAAACATAAAAATAAAATGAATTAATATAAAAACACACACGGATGCATATTGAAATCTATAGCGGAAGCAAACACATGTATTTCATTCTTGCATTCATCATGTTCATCTTAATTCATAAACAATTCATTGAAGAGATTAAATACACAACGATACTTATTTGGAGAAGAAGTTGGCATGCAACTAGCTACGTCGCTGCAACGTTCCACCCAACCGTAGGCTAGTGTGGTCCTCAATATTTCATCATCACTTGCACCCCTGAGCTTGGCATTATTCCAGAAGGAACTAGGGAACAACAACAACGGGCTCACCCATAGCCCAACTCTTACATCCACAGTCAATCCAACACCCATTTTGGGTTTCACAGACTGCTAGGGAACAAGCCAATAGCATAGGATTCCTTGGGCTTACCTAGCCCATCCATCACAAGGATTCCCACAACAAAAAAATACACTTCCATACTAAGCCAAACCAAAACTACATTTTGGTTTCACAGGTTGCAAGGAGCTAGAAAGGATGATTGCTAAGCTAGTGAGCTCAAGCATAGAGCTATGGACACCTACACCAGATCTAGCCTAGCTTTCTAAAACATTTTCACAACCAACACTAGGAAAAATACCCTTCTCTGCTACCCATTCCCTCAGGCTATGCCTTTATTTTTCTGTGCTATCCAGGGTGTGAAAGAAGAAAACCAACCCCCTAGATTTGTCTATGAGATCCCTTCAGACACTAGGTTTATCAAGCTGGTGAAACACCATTTCCCACTCTGAATATAGTGCAAACCAAAGCACAGATACATACACAGTAAAATACACAAATCTAGGTTGAGGAAAACAGTTTGGAAGAAAAACAATTTCCCAAGTGGGGGAAAACAGCCCCCTAACAACAAATCAATTTCCATGGATGTTTGTCCCTAACGTGGCAAAAACAGACTCAATCAACACCCAAGACACTGTGTGTTCAAGTAGATAGGGTACTCTTAAAATATCGAACCCCTTGAGCAGCCGCTTCACACAAATAGATCATAGATTAACACAGCGATGTTTGTCACGTGGTTAAAACCCTCGAGAGGGAAATAGTCCATGGCCCCAGCCAAATAGCTACTTGGAGAAATTTATTATGCAAAAGAAAGAAAGTTACATGAGCTTCTCATAATCTATCAACTAGCCAAGGATCCTCTATGCTCTTTAAATAGAGATCATAGACCAATTGGGTGTTCAGCCACGGATCAATGGTAGGTGTGATCTAAGAGAATTTGAACCATTGGATCACTCAATGTCTAGAACATATTGTGACCGTCCGATTAGAATATTTACAAACGCATACTAATGCATAGTAAAGAAACACACTTTTACCTAACGGATATATTACACAAGTTGATCTTAACTAACTCCTAAGTGTCTAAATATCCTAACACCCCCCCTTAAGAACAACTTGGAACAGGATTGAAGGATTTACAAAATTGACACTATTAGGAGAAGGAAGGAGGAATTAGAGCCTATCCCCCATTAAGGACACATTCCTGAAGTCCTAACATAGAACGAATTTTAGAAAACTTCACTTTTGTAAGAGACTTGGTGAAGATGTCTGCATGTGTAGCTCAATGTGTTTGTTGTGCTGATGAAGAACTAGATATTTGGCAAGCTTGATGGCACTTTGATTGTCGCACCAAAGTGGAGTAGGCTGCTGCTGCTCGAATCCAAACTCTAAAAGGATCTGTTGAAGCCATAAAGCTTCCTGACTGGCATTAACTGCAGCTCGATATTCTGCTTCTGCTGAAGAAAGAGCAAGAGCTTGTTGTTTCTTATAAGCCCAAGTGATAGGTCCAGATCCCAGACTGAAAAAATAACCTGTAGTAGACTTTCGATCATCAGGATCATCGGCCCAATCTAAATCAGTGAAACCAACCAACAAAGGTTCCTCCCTGTACTATAATGAATCCCAAACTGAATTGTACCTCGATTATATCGAAGTATTATTTTTGCTGCTTTCCAGTGACTTTCATGAGGAGTTTTCATATAACGGGAAACACAACCAACGGAAAAGGAAAGGTCAGGATGGGAATGAGTAAGGTATAAAATACTACCAACAAGTTGACAATACAAGGTGGCATATACTTCAGGGGAAGTACAAGTGGCAGAAATTTTGACTCCAGACTGGAAGGGAGAAGGGGTTGGTTTACAATTTTCCATGTGGAAGCGATGAAGAAGGTCACAAGCATACTTAGACTGGGAAAGAAATATTCCTTCTTTGGTTTGCAAGACTTGGAGACCAAGAAAATAATGCAAATGTCCTAAGTCTGACATTTAAAAATTTTGCTTAAGATTAGATTTCACATGGGTTATAAGTTTAGGGTCACTGCTAGTAAGGATAAGATCATCAACATAAAGAACAAGTATGATGAGATGGTTTCCTACTTTCTTGGTATAGACATTGGGGTCAGAATGGCATCTAGAAAAACCAGTGTCAAGGAGAAAGCTATCCATTTTGGCATACCAAGCTCTAGGAGCTTGCTTAAGGCCATATAAGGATTTCTTAAGGAGACAAACAAGGCTAGAGTTATTCTAAACATATCCAGGAGGTTGTTCCATGTAAATTTCCTTATGTAAATCACCATGTAAGAAGGCAGACTTGACATCCATTTGATAGACTTCCCGGTTATGTAAGGCTGTAAGGAAAATAACAAGGAAGATGGAGTTCATTTTTGCTACAGGGGAAAAGGTTTCATTGTAGTCAATCCCTTCAACTTGGGAAAAACCTTTGGAAACTAACATTTCCTTAAGACTTTAAAAACTTCCATTTGATGCATACTTAGTTTTGTAGACCCATTTACATCTGACAAGTTTTCTTCCTTTTGGAAGAGGAACAAGATCCCAAGTATCGTTCGCCATTAAGGAACGATATTCTTCATCCATAGCTGCATCCCAATCTAGATTTCCTGAAGCTTCTGCAAAAGTTTCTGGATCATGATTCTCGAAAACTTGAGCCAAAAGAGAATAGGCTCGTTGAAACTGACAGTGTGTTCGCCTTTGATCTCTAGGATCACCAGCAAGATCACCAGCTGCTTCACATGTTGAACGGACCCATCGAGGAAGTATTGGTGCTGGTGCAATTGGAGGAACATGAGCAGGAAGAGGTGGATTTCATCCTCACCATCATCATCAAAAACTGGAGTTGGAAACCTCTCAAGGAAGCTGGAAGTAGAAGAAGAAGACACAATCGCCGAATCAGGCTCGCAGGCCAAAGATGGCACACCCACCAAGTTAGGCTCATAGGACAAGATATTTTCATCAAATTTAACATCTCTTCTAATGATTATATCATGTGAATGGGGCTGAAGAAGTATATAACCCTTTACATCTTCAAAATATCCAACAAATATGCACTTTTCACTTTTAGGCTGCAATGCTTTTCGTTTTTCATCTGGAATGTGAGCCCATGCTTCACAACCAAACACACGAAAGTGACTTACATCTGGTTTAATTTTACTCCATGATTCTTCTGGTGTTATGCCTTGTAAAAATTTAGTGGGTGTGCGATTAACTATGTAATTTTCACAATTAATGGCCTCACCCAATATTGAAGACTTAGTCCCTTAGATTGGATCACACAATTAGCCATTTCTTTTAAAGTGCAGTTCTTCCATTCAGCGACACCATTTTTTTGTGGTGTATATGGAATAGTGTGTTGTTTTTGAATCCCTTGTTCAGTGCAGAAAGTAGTGAACTTGTTGTTAACATATTCTCCTCCATTGTTAGATATTAACTTAATAATTTGATGACCATATTATTTTTCAACAAGGGCCTTATAGGCCAAGAACATGTTAAATACATCACTCTTAAGTTTTAGGAAGTAAACCCAAGTGCATCTGGAGTAGTCATCAATGAAAGTTAAGAAATATTTGAAACTAGAAAAGGATGCAGATGGAAGAGGACCACACAAGTCACTATGCACAAGATCCAAAGGAACCGAGGCGTGCCAAGAGGCACGTTTGTCAAAACTATCTCGATGATGTTTTATGAGTACACAACCGAAACAAACACCATCCTTGCAAGATACCATTGGAAGACCAGTCACCATATTGTCTTTACATAGTTGTTGCAATGAGCAATAATTTAAGTGACCAAATCATTCATGCCAAAGTTTGCTCAAGTTATCACTATGAGCAACAAAAACTGAATAAAAAGGTGATGACCCAAATTTGTTAAATTTGTACAACCTGGTAATATCATCAATAGTTCTAGTAGCAAGGACATTTTGAGGATTTTTAAAACCCTTGATTACAACTTGGTGAGGTGTAAACGTCACAGTTTTACTTTCACCTGAATGAGTAATTTGATATACTGATAACAAATTTCAGGAAATTTTTGGAACACATAGTACATCACTGAAATGACCATTTTCTACTATAATTGTTCCAGATCCTACAACACTTAGAGATCTATCATCACCAACAAATATTTGTTTGGTGTTATATTCATGCATAGTAGAGAATATGGCTTGATCCTTAGCCATATGATAAGATTCTCTAGAATCAATGAGCCATTCATTTGAAGTAGAAGAAGAAGATGTAGTATAAGAGTAACCATAAGCACAAAGTGCATGTCCATGAGAGTTAGATTCTGAAGACGAATCTATGTTGATGTGGTGCTTCTTCATTGTTGCTTCCAAGGCTACCATCTTCTTGAAACACTTAGATTCATCATGATTATCTTTTCCACAAAAATTGCAATGACGCTCAGTCTTCTTTCCTTTTTTCTTGGATCCTTTGTCATTTTTAAAAAAAGGAACTGACTGAGAGGGTTTGGGACCCTTGTTGTTTGGCTTATTATTGCAAAAATTATGTTTCTTGGGAGGCTTGGACTTTTCTTTCTATTGGGACAATAAGGATTTCCCAGATGTATCTGCATTGTTAATTATTCCAAGATGAATGATCTTATCTTGCTCTCTAATTAAGGAATCACAAAAACATAATATGCAGGTTCAAGTTTGGAAAGAATATGATAAATACATTATTTGTCTTCTTTATTAATCTTGCATTTTGCACATAAGAGTCTAAGAGTTTTATACTTAGATAAATAGTCTTGAATGCATGAAAAACCATTTGGATTCAAGGAAAGAAACTCATTCTCAAGTTGATGACCCCGAATTTCATTGTGTTTACCAAACACAGATTCCAACTTTTCCCAAGCTTTATTAGGTTCATCAATTCCAGATATGTGGAATCACAAATCAATAGAGATTGGCATTCCAATCAATCCACGAGCTTCATCACATCTATTTTCCCATTTGATTTTCTTATCATCATCAGTGGGTTTTGTTTCTTTCCCTGAGGTTATCCTGAAAAGTACCCTACTTCATAGAACATCCTCCATATGATATTTCCATGAGAAATAGTTAGAACTTGTAAGTATAATATCACAAGGGGTGGCCATAATATAAAATAATGGCTGGAAAAAAAAATAACTGTCTAGTTGCAAAGAGCTCGAAAAAATATGTGGTTTAAAAAAAGCGGCACTGAAAACTGATTCTGGATGATGAAGTTATGTTTGATCAAAGAAAATGTTGAAGATGTTCCCAATAGTGACGTGGCAGATATTAACTTGACCAACTAAAAATAACCCCCCTCTTCCCAAGATCAACCTTGGACAATCACTTTACGATAAATTTGCTTAGAAGTGAATCACTTTTGTAGAATAAGTGAGGTTCACTTTTACAATAAGTTACTTTTAAATAGTGCGGAAATAAATTAAAAGACTTAAGTGATTCACTTTTTATTTTATTTTATTTATGTGAGATACACTTTTACAATAAAGTAACTTGAAAATAGAAATTGCATGCACTAAAAAGTAGCTTAATAAGACTTGAACTTAAGACCTATTAAAGAATAAAGCAACTTTAGAACAAGTGAGCTAAGTTTAAAAGGTACATAAAAGAATGGAAAGAGGAAGGGGTTTTTTTTTTACTCTTCTCTCTCATTCTCCGTGCTTTTTTTTTCTTCTGCAAATTACAAAAAAAATGAAAAACAAAAACAATTTTTTTTTCCACACAATGGGGTTAGATATTGGTTAGCTTACCCAGAAAGTGTATGTTTTCAAGTTTTCTCGTTGTTTCTAATTTGTCATGATCGCACAAGGTGCATGGCAAAGAGCATATGTAGCCGAGAAGACACATAATTTTTTTTCCTTACTACTTCTGATTCCCCGCGATCATGCAAGGTGCACAGAAAAGAGCATACGCAGTCAGGGAAGGAAACAGTCCGACACTAAAACAAAAAATATCTAACAATAAAAATGATAATATATGAGAGATTTAAAAAAAACAAATCCGTCACTGTAACATTGTACCTTCAGATTTTCCGAAATGGGTGTTTCTGGAACAAATGGAAACAGTTTTCAATGAAATGAAAACTATTTCCCAATGGAAACGGTGCTCCAGACACAATGGAATAGCTCCCATAAGCCAAAAATGCACAAAAAATTTATAACCAGAAACCGTTTCAAAGTTTTGGCAACACTAGTTCCAGATCTAGATCAAAACCGAAAGCGGCTCTTCATAAAAGCTCTGATACCATGTTCGGGTACACAGGGTACTCTCAAAAGACTAAACACCTTGAGCAACCGCTTCACACAAATAGATCACATATCAACACACCGATGTTTGTCACGTGGTTAAAACCCTCGAGAGGGAAACAGTCCACGGCCCCAGCCAAATAGCTACTTGGAGCAATTTATTATGCAAAAGAAATAAAGTTACATGAGCTTCTCATAATCAATCAACTAGCCAAGGAACCTCTATGCTCTTTAAATAGAGATCATAGACCAATCAGGTGTTAAGCCATGGATCAATGGTAGGTATGATCTAAGAGAATTTGAACCGTCGAATCACTCTATGTCTAGAACATATCGTGACCGTCGGATTAAAATATTTACAAATGCACACTAATGTATACTAAAGAAACACACTTTTACCTAACGGATATATTACACAAGTTGATCTTAACTAACTCCTAAGTGTCTAAATATCCTAACACCGTGGTCTTGTTGGGTGTTATAATGTTTAAATTAATTCACCTAATCTTTAATTATCGACCGGGGTTGTTAAGATTAAAGTTGACACAAAATATATGTGAAGGTAGAGGGGTTCCTATGGTGTCGTGGAGATATTTTAATAAAAAAAAGATCGAAAGATATTTCAAAATGAAAAACCGATTCAAACTCCTAAGAATTCAACTATTAAGTTAATTAAACCGGAACAAAATATTAAACTAAATAATTGTTAATTTATTTCATAAGTAAATAGCTCTAAACTGAAAATGATACCATTAACAACTAATCTTTAAATTGGAAAGTAAGATGCAAGGAAAACCTAATAAATAAACAAGTAGAAAACTTAATAAAATAAGTAAGTAAGAAACTTAATAAAGAGTATTAAACAGAAAGAAACAAGTAGAGGACTTAATAGGAATGTCTTTGAATTCTGTCCTACAAGTCTCTTTCAATGATCACACAATGAAAAATGAATAACTTAAAAACATACTAAGGATAACACATATAACTCTGAATTTACATGCAAAGGATAAATCAATCCAAAGACATAAACACAAAATAATATACTAGTAAAAATAAATCAGAAACAAAACATAACGCAGTTCAAAACATGTTCGAGGTTAAAAGAAGTAAAGAAAATGACAAAACTTTAATAAATAACCTAAAACACTCTAACTTTAACTTCAATGTTAAACAAAACTGTTATCTAACTATCTCAGTCAAAGCATATTTCAAACATTAAGGAAACAAAACTGAAAATAATATCAAAACACATTAAAAACACTAAAAATGAAACTAAGGGTTGAATGGAAGATTGAATTGTAGGTCTGAAAGGGGTGGTTGAATGGCAGTTTAAACAAGCTATCTGAATGACAGTTTGCATAGTTAAAATGACAAAAATTAACCTAAATGATCTAATCTTCACCTGAATTCGTGCAGATGTAAATCTAATGCATAAAGGACAGTAAGTAAACTTACTTATTAAGCAAATTGAACAGTGAAATGGACTTAAACAAATGCATTACATAAAGAAATCATTACACGTTAATAAACAAACTGAAATTTAAATCACGTAACTTATAACTTATAATAGAAAGGAAATAAACAAAACTGAATTTAAAATCAATCTATTCTATTTAATTGCAAATACTGAACAGTAAACTAGAAATGAAATTACTGAAAGTAAATTCAAAAGAAAACTATGTACGCAATCTAGTGATTTAATTCTGGAAATAAAATGCATTACAGAAAACAAATGAGATAATAAAACTAAATGGAAACAAAACTAACTACAACAGAAAAAAAGAAATAAACAAGAAAAAGAAATAAACCTCTGGTTGATGAGGGACCCTCTCAACAATGAGGGGTGGTGCCTAGCTAACTTCTACTCAAACGCAATCGTCAACAGCAAAGCATAAAACTCTTTATTCAGATGATGGAACAGAAATACAATGTGCTCAAGAACAAATCAAAGCATGAACTGATAAAACTGCAAACTAATTCTCTCTAGCTAACTAAGCTCTCATGTAGAGGCTGATATATATAATTGTTTACAGAGATGAGAAATTCGACTCTTTAGTGGTTGATTGCTCTCTAAATTTGATTGATCAAAAAGGATTTTAACAGATCGCAGGACAATGCACAGGATCTTCCCTTCTTCAATGCAAGATTGGTTCTATTCATTGGATAGTGTATGCATAGGATCCTTCTCCATTGCAAATGGTCTCAGAGGTGGCACCTGAATCCTTCCTTAGCGCAGCAAGTGAACTGGTGGCGAATAGAGGAGAGCGCACGGGCGCATTTTCTAGAATGTGAGCTAATACATCGGCTCAATGTGTGGTCTGTTGGTGAGGTGTCGACAAAGGAGGCTACAAACTGGTGGATTATCTAGAATGCGAGATTCATTACCCAGACGCATGGACAACAGGATGTTTCCAAAAATGTTTCACATTTTAATGCCTGAAATCAATTCTCAATAGTGCACATCCTGGTTAGCGGTCTATATAGAAAGCTAGATATGCTGGGCGAAAATATAAGACGAACGAAATGTCTGTTTGTTGGTGTGCTTTAGAACTCTAGTCTATAGTAACAATTCTAGTCTATAGTGCTTTAATTACCAAAAATGATAACAATTCTAGGATCAACATTCCCCCAAACCGAAGAAATGCCAGGTCCCACTGAGAAAAAAGAAAGATAACAGATCACACTGTCATAGTGAATTTTGAGACGTGAGCCAGCAACGGGCATATACATAAGTAAGTAAATTCATAAGGTTTTAAAATTAATTCAACCATGTCCAAAGTAAAACTTTGGGCAGGTTGAACATATGACATGAAAAGTATAAATCACATTTATAATCAAGAGAATTAATCATTTAATAATTTACATGCATGATCGGGTAAGAGGATAAGTTTATCAATAATGAAATGATAAGAAGAATTTCTAAGCATCCACATGAAGGTAAAAATTATTTTCCAAGAAACAAAATTTGGTTAGCAAATTTATATTATAAGTGCTATAATATTACAATTTTTTATTCAGATTGTCATTTGGTATTTCATTTGGACCTTCATTCAATTCTTCATATTGATTTTGTTGTAAAAATATGCTTCATGCTATAATCAAGTTCCATTGCTTATATTATCCTAAAAACACTTATCATTTGTCAGAGATAAATATATCTATCATAAATAATGAAAATTAAAAATAATCTAATTTTTCCAAATCCTTCCACCCCAAACCAAAGATATGGCATGTCCTCAAGCCATAGAAGAGAGAAGAATGGATTGTTCCAAAAAAAAAAAATTAAAGAGTTCTATAATGTTGTTTATTAAAGAAAAAGAAAACTCATTAGTAAATGTAAATGATTCAGATATGTATATTCATGAAAAATATAACAGTGCATAGAAATACCACTTGAATGATAATAGTGGAACCAAAATAATGCCGCAGAAAAAACTAGTCATCTATGTCACATTTTAAAGATATCATGTCATCAAAAAATATTTTAAGTGTACCCCGGAGTATGTGAGATTTATAGCTATGGGTCCCATTTCTAGGATAATGAAATCCTAGGTATATGTTGAATTAGATGACCAGGGTCAAGCCCAACTTACAACCATTCTCAAACGACATGGTAAACAATTGGTCGTGACTTGTATATTCATAAATTCTAAAAAAAATTCTTTTTATTATCATTGTTTTACGAACTATGTGCATAGTAGTGCATTAACAAGATCTATTTTACCAAGTATTTCCCTGCTGCCAACAGGCCTGTTCAGTACCCCGGCAGGTTTACCTTGGTACCATGCAAGCATAGTCCCGTTGTCAGTGAGCCTGTTCAGTACCCCGACGGGTTTACTTGCATTTATAGAGCTTCCATGTTTTGAGTTTTTACTTAGCATTGACCCGCTGCCAGCAAGACTGTTCGGTACTCCGGTGGGTTTCCCTTGTATAATGATATTAAATATATGGAAGTTGATTGGTACTAGAGCATATTAACTCCTACTAAACACATAATTCAAAAAAAATTGTAAAATAAATTTATAAGTAATTTCATAATGGCCATAACTATAGATCATGTCAAAAGAGAATAACCTAAAGTTGTTCTTTAACCTTATATTCCTTCTTCTTCATAAAAGAAAATTAATGTTCCCCATAGACAAAAATTCCACTTACTCTTGAATTATCACCAAAATAATTGAGAGACAAGTTTTGATAACAAGCATAAGATGAACTAGTAATCCATAGGTGTAAGATGAGAATGTGAAAAATATGATAATGAAAGTAGGTCTATCAAGCAACTATTCAAAAGAGTAAATAAGAAATATACATGTTTGAATCAAAATACCAAATACCATATGAATCATAGAAGAGCTGGTTAAGTATGATATACAGAGGATTATAATTTTAATTTTCACTATAAGCTGTAAATTTCAAAAGTACCCCAAGAAAGGTTAAGATACCTGATGAGTGTTTTAACATACTTCCCTTTTCCAAGTAATAATCCATGAGATGCTTATAGAGATAGAATACTTGTAATCAAACTGCAAAACCACTTCTTGGATGATCCAATTTATTCATGAAGACATAATAAAAAGAAAAAGAGTCCCTGGTAAACAATCTATTAGAAATGACTTTTATTTATTCAAAGAAACAAGCACATATTTACATATATACAAATGATAATAACCCAAAATACTTTTCAATGATCACGAGGAGGAGGAATAACTTCCCCTTCAACTAATTTGATTTCATTATGCTACAAAACATTCTATATAAAATCTTGTTTAGATGTCAGTTGATGATCAAGTATGAGTCTATGTCCATTTACTACAAAGGAAACTTTTGAGCCATCAATTGTTTTAATTTTTACTTACCCATTGCCAAAAGTTGTAACTACTTCGTATGGCCCCATCCAACGGGTAGTTAATTTTCCTTTAAAATTTTTAAACCGTGAGTCGAATAGTAGTGCCCAATCTCCCGTATTAAACTGCTTTTGCTTAATAAATTTATCATGCCATGTCTTTCGTTGATTCTGTATTAGCATGGTTCTTTGGAGTGCATCTTGTTTGATCTCATCTAACTCATTAATCTGCAATATTCGTTGTTTCTGTACTTCATCCAAATTCATGCCTAATTTTGATTCCATATGAAAGGTTTTAACTTGAAGTTCAATAGGTAAAAGGACTTGTTTTCCATACAATAACTCATAGGGGGTATGTCCAGTACTATTTCTCCATGTTATCCTATAGGCCCATAAAGCCTCTGGGAGTCTATCTACCCAGTCCTTATGATGTAAGTGAATGGTTTTAGTTAAAATGGCTTCTAATACTTTATTAGTTGATTCTAACTGACCATTAGCCTAAGGGTGATAAGGTAAAGATTTGCAATGCCGGATGCCATATTTTGTAGTAAGTTCTTTCATTAATTTAGAGGTAAATTGAGTACCTTGATCTATGATAATTTCTCTAGGTACACCAAACCGAGTGAATATTTCTTCATATATGAATTCTACCACTGATTTCTTTGTAGTTCTAAACAAAGCTTTAGCTTCTACCCATTTGGTGACATAGTCCGTGCAAACTAAGATATATTTATTTTTACGAGACATGGGAGAAATTGGTCCTACAAAATCAAGAGCCCATTTCTCAAAGGGTTCAATCATGACTTGGGGTGGTAGGGGCATTTTTTTAGATGACTTAGGTCTACCCATTCTTTGGAAACTATCACATCCTTCGACATATTTGGAAGCATCTTTAAAAATGCTTGGCCAATAATAACCAGAATGTAAGACTTTGTATGCCATCCTTATCAGAAAAATGTCCTCCACATTGTTCATCATGACATGCATGAAGGATGTCTATCATTTCATCCTCCCACATGCATCATCGAATAATAAGATCTGGACCACTACGGAAGAGATTGTTATCAACCCAAGAATAATTGGAACTTTGAACTATAATACGACGCTTCTCATGTGGGAGGAAATGGTTTGGTATTTTCCTAGTTGCTAAATAATTGGCAATATATGCAAACCAAAGGTTTTGAATAGATACAACAACTAGATGTTCATCAGGAAAAGTGTCATCAACTGATTTAGTACCGTCTTCATGTTGAATACGTGAAAGGAAATCTGCTACTAGATTTTCTTTACCAGGTTGGTCAATGATGATAATGTTAAATTCTTGCAATAAAATAAGCCACCAGGTGACTCTACCATTGGTGATTGGTTTATTCATTAGAAATATAATGGTGTAGTGATCGGTATACACAAAAAATTCATAACCTGTAATGTAATAACGAAACTTATTAATAGAATAAACTACTGCCAAAAATGATTTTTCAGTAACAGTATAATGAAGTTCGGCAGGAGTCAAATTTTTACTAATAAAATAAATGGCATAAGGTGATTTTCCCTCTTTTTAGCCGAGGACTCCTCCTATGGTCGTATCAGAGGCATCGGTAGATATGTGAAAAGGAAGGGACCAATCAGGACCCCTAATTATTGGTGCCATCGAAATTTAGATTTTAGGATTTCAAAAGCATTTTGACAAGATTCTATCAACTGGAATTCTACATCCTTTGTAAGCAACTTAAATATTGGTGCAACTATTTAGTGAAATTTTCAATAAAATGACGGTTATAGCCTGCATGACGAAGAAATATTCTTACTTCTTTCTGAGTTTTGGGAGAGGGAAGGCTAACAATTACTTCAATCTTCACAGGATCTACCTTAATTCCTTGGGAGGAAACACGGTGTCCCAAAACTATACCTTTTGTTAGTAACATTTTACATTTTTCGTGACTAAGGGATAAATTCGTTTCTTGACATATGATCAATACCTTCTCTAGGTTGTCAAGGGATTCTTGAAAAGTATTACCATAGGATGTAAAATCATCCATGTATACCTCCACACAGTCATGTATAAGATCGAAAAATATTCCTAAGAGTGCTCACTGAAAAGTGATAGGTGCAGTACATAAGCCAAATGGAAAAACTTAATAAGTGTATGTTCCCCAAAGGCATGTAAAAGTGGTCTTGTATTGATATTTAGGTTCTATTAAAATATGTTTATAACTCCAAACCCATCAAGAAAGGAAAAATATTGTTTACCTGACAGAGTATCTAATACTTGATCAATAAAGGGTAAGGGAAAGTTGTATTTAAGTGTAGCTTTGTTTAGCTCCCTAAAATCAACACAAATGTTCCATTTCCCTGTGACTTTCTTTGGGAATACTACTAAAGGAGATACCCATTTACTATCGTAGATAGGATAGTTGAAACCAACAGTGAGGAGTTTTGTAATTCTTCTTTTACTATATCCTTTAGAGCAGGATTCATCCTCCTCTATGGCTACCTTACAGGTGACATGCTTGGATCCATATAAATATGGTGAATACAAGTGTCAGGGTGTATACCCTTCATATCAGTGTACTCCCATGCAAATGCTCCAGCTTGTTTCTTAAGAACTTCAAGTAGCTGTACTTGTTGGTTTTCAGTTAATCTTGCGTTTATATGTAGAAATTTTTCAGGGCAGACCTCACAAGGTATGGTATATGGTCCTCTATACTCTTCAATCATGAATACATAAGGTGTTTCTATAAACATGGAAAGAGCCATATTCTCTTGAAATTTATCTCCAAAAATCTGATCGAGTTGAGAAAAAGACTGAGGGAAATCTGTATAGGTTGTTGAAGAAACAAACTGGTTTAATACATTTTCAGTGGTCTTCTCTTGAAGTGCCCAAGAAAAATCACTAGGAAGGGAGAGATCATCGATGTCTTCATCCCCGAAAGAACAATTTAACCATAATGAATTTTCAGTTATTGGTTGTGCTAGGGGGTATAAAATAAGTCTTTGTGTGGAAAACCCACTGGAAATAGTCATCTCTCTGTCCCTACATCCTATAAAAGCATTTGCAGTAGCTAACCATTGTATTCCCAAGATAATAATATGCCCTTTAGAAGGATCCTTTGATTCTATGACCATAAATTTGACAGGGTATTCCCATGAGGCTACTGATACAACAATGTCAGCCATGACTCCAATGAGTTTTACCATAGTACGGTCTACTAGCTCTAGGATGGAAGGAGTAGGTTGAAGAAATTGTCCCAACAACAAAATTTATAAAACTGTGGTGGTCATCATGTTGATGGTGGATCCTAAATTGATTAATGTATTTTCTATGGCGGTGGTGTTTATCATTACAGTCACTACTGGGGCTCCTGGATTTGTATATTTTGCAATCCGGGACTGATCTGTCATACATTCATACATCTCTCTTATAACATGAATTATAAGAGGGTCCTTTTTCTTTTTTCCTGGGCGTTTAATACATAGCTCCTTTATTACCTTACTATAGATTGGTATATCTTTGATAGCTTGTAATATAGGGATTTTAATACATATATTATTTAATTCACTCAAATTTTTGTACTTTGGATGAGTTACAGGTTTTTCTATTACTAGTCTTTCTGGAAATGGAGGAATTCTTTGCTCCTAATTAGTTTCTTGTGGAGGATGGGTGTGTACTGAAACCTTCAGAATTTTCACATCCTCCAAAATAGCATCATTCACGATTTCATTTGAATCTTCTTATTCTTCATTTGGTTCATGAATGATGACTGATAACTTGGGTTTATTATTCACAACTCTTCTCGATTGTAATTGAATTTCATGTATAGGTACAATCGAAATAAGGTACAATGGAAGAGTTTGCAAATCAATGTTGTTAAGACCTTGAGTTGGTTGATACAGAGGATAATAAAGTGGAGGTTGCGGTGTAAAGTTCTAATATGTTGGTTGGTCTCTAGGTTTCCAAGGAGGCATCCTAGATGTTTTAGCTACATCCCCACTAGATGGATTGCAACCTAGGAAAGGATGGGTAGTTATCTGTTCGGTGCTCTTCTGTACAGATGTGACATACGGAGATTTCCTTTAATGGTCATTCCCTCCAGGGATTTTTAGTTCTACATCTTGGACAAAAAATACTCATTGATGCTTCTTCTTCATATTGCCTCTTCTTGGCTTGTAAAGCATCTAGTTGAGAACCCATTTCTCCTAAGATATCAGTTTTGAAGTTCTCCAACAAGTTTCCTAACTCTACTCTTGTAACTCCACCTAAACTAGGAATGTTTCCTCTTACGTTTCTACTAAAAGGCTCTCAAAAAAATTTCAAAACTTTCCCCCTACTCCTAGAATAATTTTTACACATCTCACCGATTTGTGCAAATGTTTTATGAGAAATATCACCAGCTGCCATGAGATTAAGACTTTTTAACAAGTCCTCGAAGATCCCCTTAAGGAAAAGTTGTTATACACCAGAATGGTCATAGGCAGAGATGAAGGCAGAAATGTATTCCATAATAAGCCAAGCTATAGTATTCTAGGCAAACCTCAATCCATAAGTGTCCTTTTGCGCACCGACATAACGAAAGTTGGCACTCGGACGGAGAGGTGCCATTCTGGTGTATAACAGATGCCCCCTAATGTGTGAGGTTAGAGGGGAAGACGATAGCCGAAATACATTATAAAGGAAAGAGCTGAGTATGGAGAGAGCAGAGAATCCAAGATCAAAAGGCTCGAGTGAAGGTACCTAAAAGAGAGATAAATGTCAGAAAACTGATTTCTGGTACATACACGTCCATATACAAATCATCGCCAGAAAAGATATAGGCGGATCCAACATATGTATAACTGATGAAACTATAATGGTCGTTCAATATGCAAAAAGGCGCCATATCAAATCTAAAGGAGCCATGGCCACAAATGAACAAGGTGGATCCATGCTCAACAATCGATCATAGCCACAAAAATACAAGGTGGATCTATGTCTCAGCAAAATGTCATATAAAGTATAACAAGGTCTTGCGCAACTTGGGCAATAGCAAAAGATGACAATGCTACTGTCAGCCCCAAGGTCTTCAATCCAAACCACCCAAAAAAGGTACAAATCCTAACCATGCGAATAAAGGAGCTGAAGTCGAACATGGAGGAAGCCATTTGATTACCGGTCAATAATGAAAACCGTTAACAAACGCGAGGGAAACCACCATTAATGAAAATGGTCCCCAAGGTACCTAGTACATTCTAACAAGTGTGAGTACAAGGACTTGAAGTCGAACACTTGAAGAATCTATCGAGTAGGAGACAATAAGGTATCCCCACTATAGCGAGGGAAATTGCCATTGAGGACAACAATTCCCAAGGTACTGTCATAAAACTCTAAATCTCGTCCCCAGAGCAAGATGTGTTGCAGTCGATAGGAAGAGATCCGTTGGAAGGAAGGCATAAAGGCATCCTTCATCATCCAACACGAGGTAACTCCAAGACTAATTGGATCTGGAATTGGTACTGAAATTTCACAAAAAGGACCGCTGAAGACACGATGTAACGAACTGATACCAGGGAATGGCCGACACAAAAGGTCTAGGCAACTGCAGAATGGCCGACAAAGGTTTAATCCTTGAACAGTGAGCACGACACAAAAGTGACTTAGGCAGCTTTTGACACAAAGGACCAACGAAACAAATCTACAATGTAGGAGACATTGACAGATTCCCCATATAATTGGAAAGAAGACCAACTGGAGGAGTAAGAAACTCTGAATCAGGATAAGGTCAAAAGACTAGGGC
>LPNX010010157.1:98509-128196 GCA_001517045.1 Pseudotsuga menziesii | reverse complement strand
ACACCAGAGGCTAAGTGACTAGATCCAACTTGAACAACAGAGGTTGGATGGGAGGGTTCAACTTGAAAACCAGAGGTTGAATGGATGCACTCAGCGTGAACACCATAGGCTGAATGACTAGGTCCAACTTGAACAACAGAGGTTGGACGGGGAGGTTCAACTTGAAAACCAGAGGTTGAACGGGTGCACTCAACGTGAACACTAGAGGTTGAGTGACTAGATCCAACATGACCTGCAGAGGTTGGATGGGTTCCCCCAGCCTGAACAAACGAGGCTGGGTGGTGAGGTTCAACTTGACATGCAGAGGTTGAACGGGTGCCCCCTTGATTATGTGCTTTCTTCCTATTCCTCCTTCTTTTACTCCTTTTAGACTGCCGGTTACTAGTATCAGAACCTTCACCGCATGAGGTAGAAGGAGGAGGAGAACCAACTACAGGTGAAGGGGAGACAGTTTTTTGATGCCCTTGATATAAGGTGCTTACTTGAGAAGCATCAGGAGCATTCAGGACAGTTGGAGTGGAAAACAACCACACCGGTATCCCTATGGTGAATCCCGGAAGATTCAAGGTGGCCATCAAGGGAACACCAACATTCCCTGTGAGAGGAATATGACAAGGAGCTCCCATCGAAGGGATCTCTTGGTTGGTGTTCAAAGGGGTGTTAGCCATAAATTCAAAACAAGAGACAAAGTCTGAGGTTGATGATCAACCAAAATTACAAAGTAGACACCTAAAGGCCCACTAAGTACAAAAAAACCACACAACACTCACTAAAAAGATCCTAGAGTCTCAAGCAATCTAAACAGGCTATAAAGATATACCTTCCAGAAGAAGGCCGATGAACAGTTACTTGGCGTCCTTGAGGGGTTCTCAGGCACAAGCAGAGGAATCACCCAACCGCCCTCCTGTACTTTCCACAAGGGTTACCTTCCAAGTCTGTCCGAGGTGAACCAGAAATAACCTTCCGGTTTACCTGTGTATGAGCCCTAAAAGACAAGAGACTAAAGGCTACCTTGATAATACCTACTGTCTGGGGGGACAGTCGCAAGCCGAACTCGTACGCATGAGCAGGGTAGCTGAGCCCGAAATTCTGCCTAGACAGAATCCTCAGATGCGCAAAATCCCTGGGTTACGTTTTGACAAGGATTCGGGGGGTTATCCCCTCTGTCCAAGCCTCCACGCGGCCTCGTGCTTAACTCCCGTTTGAGAGGAGCTTCCCAGATACAGCAGTAGAACCAAGGATTTACCTAATGAATGGTCCACTACGTCTGAGTTTATAGCTTGTGGGAAGTTTACACTCCCTAGCCCACAAGCCTAGCCTAAGCTAGTAGGTGGAAGGCCCTAAAAATAAAAGCTTACTAGTAAATTTTAAAATTTATATCGTTTATTTTATGGGCTGTTACTTACTCAGAGGGTAAATGGCATGAAACTAGTGTGATGTTTTGACTCAAAAATTGAAATAAAATGACTAAACAAAGAGAAATGAAATGCAAAAAAGCAAATAGCTATTCTCTTTATATTTTCCAATAGGAAACTTGAAAGCCAAAAAAGATAAAATCTTTTTAAATTTTTTTAAATTTTTCCAAAAACAACGATATGCTATGCACTCTAGACTAACAGCCTAATCTATATGCATATAAAGCAAATATGTTTTTGTCTTTTTTTCTTTTATAAAATGCAAAATAAAAAACAGCCTATCAACTAAAGCAAGCAAATACTGAAAGCAAAGGAGATAGACAAATACTTTGCACCCCAAAAACAAACCCTAGGTTTCCCTAAAGTTGAATATAAACCTCTTTTGAAAGGAAAGCTTACAAAAGTAAACAAGCCAACACTTTGGAATGAAAAGACTAAGCATAAAAGACTGACATAAACAAAGGTCAAGAAGTCCTAAAAGTCAATCTAAACCTACAACCAAAGGCTACTCAGCACCTTGTCCAACAAGGTCAAACCAAAGAAAGGGGTAGGGGGAAAAGCAACGAAAGAAGTTCTTTTTTTAATTTTCTTTTATAAGATGCAAAAGAAAAACTACCTACAAAGCAAAGCAAGCAGATAAAAAGAACAAAGCAAAAGGAACTTTGCTATGCAACCACCCAACAAACTCTAGAACCAACTAAAGTCAGCATAAACTTTACTTGGGAGGAAGGCTTGTATAAGAGACAAGTCAACAACTTTGGCAAGGTAAAGTAAACCAACAAGAGAAGGAGGAAAACAATACCCACAAGCTTCTGAAATCAAACAAAGGCCACTAACAGAGGCTGATCAAAAACATAAGCCAACAACAAACCAAGCAAAGGAGACAGGTGAAAGAGCAAAGAGAAAATCCTAATGCTATAAAGGGGCTCACCACATAGATAAAGAACAACAAACAGAATGACACAAACTCCCTGGATTCATGCACCCACAGAAGACCTTAACAGACCTATCATGCACCAAGAAATGCACTGTGCTTTGAGCAAACTTGGATCTAATAAAGAAGACAAGCAAGAATTACTCCAAGCAAAAAGACTCAAAGGCTTTTGAAAAAAGTAGGTAGGGTGACCACAAACAGTCTTCAGACAAGCTACACAACATTTATAAAGAGACACCACTCACAAACAGGGATTACCTGAAGAAGGGAACAAGCAAAAACTGACTTAAAAAAATCCAAACTTCCAGGTATATGCGTGACTGTCTATAAGGGCAGGTCGCGAATGATGCGCGACTGTTCAGTAGAACAACCCGCGCATGCAAACTTGTATGCGCGACTGTCTATAAGGACAACCCACGCATAGGTGTAAAAATCACAAATAAAGGTAGAAAAACTGCCTTAAGAAGGCAGGGGAGGAGTGCAATCAAACTTAAAAAATGTTCCTAAGTGGCAAGAAGGACCTGAAAGAATGCAAAAGCTGAAAGAAATCAAGAGAAAAACCCCAAACAGACAAGGCTAGTCCCCAGCGGAGTCGCCAGTTCTGTTGTAAAGGAAAGTGTCCTATGGCTAGGGGTTAAGAGGCCATCAACGTACTGGGGTTGAAAGAGAGATGCACAATGTCCAGCAAGTATATAACAGCAAGTTTCAGAGATGAGAAAGGTCCACACCTGATTAACTGAAGGCTGGTCCAAGCTTTCTCTTCAATCCTCTTCTTGCTCCTCTCGCTCCAAGAGACCTGCAAAACAAGTTATACCTTCCTCAAACCATTATGACCAGATATAAGACAATGATAATCAAATGAATATGAAACAAATTATCTGAATAACATCATCATATGATCAGAAACAGAGATTCAATCACACATTGAACAATGATTTGGGAAGAAGAAGGACAACACATCTTTATTAATCTTGAAAACAAGTACAAATATACCTTCTCTTCAAGTTTGGCACCTCACGAAACCTTGATCTGGATCTGCTGCTTCTCTTCTCCAAATAACTCAGCCTCCAAGCTCTGCAACACAAAGGGAAGACCTCCAGGGCAAAGGTGTGGGCAAAGAGAGTCCCGATTCCTCCAGCATAACAATGCAGAAAATCCAAGTCCCTTTTCATGGACCTCCCTACCTCTATTTATATGGGTGAAATAAGGTATTTTTGAAGGTTGGAGAAGTTACATCAGTTAAGGAAATTAATTTAAATTACTTAACTAATCTCCAATTAACTCATGTTTTAATGTTTAAATGCTAAAGAGGCACATTCGTGGGTTTGCCTTAAGGAAAATCGCGAATGTACAAAACATGCATTTTTAGGGTATTTCTGGGAATTTTCAGACTTTGGTGTCTTCTGGAAAGTTTTAGCTAACTGAAATACCTTTCCAATGGCGCAGAAATGAGGTCAAACGGAGTTACAGAACTCAAGATATGGGTCCTCCAATATAGGTGTTTTTTCAATGACTTTCAATGACTTTCATGAAACAATGGGAAAGTGGTCACAGGCAGAGATGAAGGTAGAAATGTATTCCATAATAAGCCAAGCTATATTATTCTAGGCAAACCTCAATCCATAAGTGTCCTTTTGCGCATCGACATAAGGAAAGTCGGCACTCGGACGGAGAGGTGCCATTCTGGTGTATAACAAAAGTGTGCATACTGCATCCTCTCGGAGGTCACTATATTTAGATTTATGTAATGTATAAATGAACCTTTTGAGATAATCGTCTAGACTCTCATCTTCAAGTTGTTGTATCTTGAATATATCATGTCAAGAGTCCTTAGGTTTGCAATACTCTTGATATTTTTTCAAGAATGAATTTTTCATATCATCCCAAGTCCTGATAGTGAATTCTCTTAATCCCATGAACCATCTCAAGGCATAATATTTTAGTGTAGTGGGAAAGAGTTTTAGTTTGTGGGAATCTTGTAGATAATTATAGCTCCTACAAAGGATATCGAACTCGAACAGAAATGTGTCTGGGTTCTCATTACTTTTTCCATAGAAAGTAGGCAAGGAGGAAGGCGGGATGTTTTTCATAGTTATATCCTGCATCGTGTCTAAAATAAGGAACCCAAAGGTAGCCTCAGTTCGATTACCCCCTTCTCCTTCTTCATTTCTAACTTCATTGTGATCTTCATTTTCTCCCTATCTCTCCATATAAGATCGATTCTTAACGTAGATATACCTAGGAGGCTCCTTTCGAGGTGATAATGGGGCGTCCCAACGTTCTTTTTTGGGAGAGATCTTCCTCTGATCAACTGTGTTTTTATTGAATCCTAGAGGGATAGTAGGTTCTACTATGGAAGTTTCAATTTGTGAGATGACTGGATCTACTGAGGTTCCAAAAAGAGATTTTACTTGGGTAGGATCAATAAAGTCAACGAAATTAGGATTTCCTACTAGTGAAAAAGTTGTGTTAATTGGATTCAAAACTAGTGGAGGGATGGAGTTTTCTAATGGATAATCCTCTTGAACTTCCTCAGGAATGAGGTCCTTAGGACCTTCTACCAACGTTCCTTCTCCTTCTATGGATTCCTTGGTAATATCTTCCTTAGGTTTCAGGGTATAACTACTTCCTATAGGCATCTTTCGATACCTTTCTGGTGAGTTAGTAGTTGGGAATTACGTCCCCTACAGTAGTTAGTATGGATTTCAATAATTTTTCTAGTCTTAATAAATCTACCTTGAGGATCTCTAAGTCTACTCATGAAAAAAAACTTTAAACTAAAGAAAATCTATGCTACTACTATTGCTGGATTTGGGGGTGCATGTTATAATAGATGCATAGGTTATTACCTCTCATCTTATTGCTCCCCCACCACCAACCTATTCCCAAACTTCATACGAAATTCTACTCTACCTTATAGAACAACTCCCTGGCAATGGCATTGAAAGTGTTGGGTGTTATGATGTTTAAATTAATTCACCTAATCTTTAATTATCGATCGGGGTTGGTAAGCTTAGAGTTGACAAAAAATATATGCAAATGTAGAGGGGTTCCTATGGTGTTGTGGAGATATTTTAACAAAAAAAAGATTGAAATATCTTTCAAAATGAAAAAATGATTCAAACTCCTAAGAATTCAACTATTAAGTTAATTAAACCGGAACAAAATATTAAACTAAATAATTGATAATTTATTTCATAAGTAAATAACTCTAAAATTACCATTAACAACTAATCTTTAAATTGGAAACTAAGATGCAAGGAAAACCTAATAAATAAGCAAGTAGAAAACTTAATAAAATAGGCAAGTAGAAAACTAAATAAAGAAGATTAAACAGAAAGAAACAAGTAGAAAAATTAATAGGAATGTTTTTGAATTATGTCCTACAAGTGTCTTTCAATGATCACACAATGAAAAAGGAACAACCTAAAAACATACTAAAGATAACACATATAACTCTGAATTTACATGCAAAGGATAAATCAATCCAAAGGCATAAACACAAAATAATATACCAGTAAAAAGAAATAAAAAACAAATTCAAGAAAAAAAACTTAACACAGTACAAAACATGTTCGAGGTGAAAAGAAGTAAAGAAAATGATAAAACTTTAATAAATAACCCTAAACACTCTAAATTTAACTTCAATGTTAAACAAAATTGTTATCTAACTATCTCAGTCAAAGCATAATTAAAACATTAAGGAAACAAAACTGAAAACAATCTCAAAACACATTAAAAAAACTAAAAACGAAACTAAGGGTTGAATGGCAGACTGAACTGTATGTCTGAAAGGGGTGGTTGAATGGCAGCTTAAATAGGCTATCTGAATGACAGTCTGCAAAGTTAAAATGACAAAAACTAACCTAAATGATCTAATCTCTAGCTGAATTCGTGTAGATGTAAATTTAATGCATAAAGGACAGTAAGTAAACCTACTTATTAATCAAATTGAACAGTGAAATGGACTTTAAAAAACTCATGACATAAAGAAATCATTGCATGTTAATAAACAAACTGAAATTTAAATTGCACAACTGATAACTTATAATAGAAACGAAATAAACAGAACTGAATTTAAAAGCAATATATTCTATTTAATTGCAAATACTGAACAATAAACTAGAAATGAAAGTACTAAAAGTAAATTCAAAAGCAAACTATGCGCACAATCTAGTTATTTAATTATATAAATAAAATGCATTACAAAAAACAAATGAGATAATAAAACTAACTGGAAACAAAACCAAGTAAAACAAAAAAAAGAAACAAACAAGAAAAAGAAAGAAACCTCTGGTTGATGAGGGGCCCTCTCAGCAGTCAGGGGTGGTGCCTGGCTAACTTCTACTTAAACGCAATCGTCAATAGCAAAGCATATAGATCTTTATTCAGACGATGGAATAGAAATACAATGTTCTCAAGAACAAATCAGAGCATGAACTGATAAAACTGCAAACTAACTCTCTCTAGCTAACTGAGCTCTCACGTAGAGGCTGATATGTATAATTATTTACAGAGATGAGCAAGTTGACCCTTTGGTGGTCGAATGCTCTCTAAATTTAGTCAATCATAAAGGTGTTTAAAATATTGCAGGCCAATGCACAGGATCTTCCCTTCTTCAGTGCAAGTCTAGTTCTCTTCATTAGACAGTGTACGCACAAGATCCTTCTCCATTGCAAACGGTCTCAGAGGTAGCGCACAGCTCCTTCCTTAGTGTAGCAAGTGAAATGGTGGCAAAAATATTAGAGCACATAGGCAAGTTCTCTAGAACGTGAGCTAATACATTAGCTCAGCGCATGGTGTGTTGGTGAGGTGTCGACAAAGGAGGTTGCAAGCTGGTGGATTATCTAGAACACAAGCTTCATTACCCGGACACATGGAAAGCAGGATTCTTGAAAACCTATTTCACATTTTAATGCTGGAAACCAATTCTCAACAATGCGCAGTCTAGTTAGTGATCTGGATGAAAAGCTGAACACCGAACTGGACAGAAAGCTAGATATGCTGTGTGCAAATCTAGGATGAACGGAATGTCTGTTAGCTGGTGTGCTTTAGAACTATAGTCTGTAGTAACATGTTTCAACATCTGGAAAACAACCAGTGTGTTTCACGCAGCAAGTTGGATGACGAGCTGGACATCGAGCTAGACGTGTTCTGCGCATGGAAAACTGAATGCATATTTGTTGTTAATCTATCTCGAAAAGATTATATAACCTACAAACAAATATATAAATCAGTTAATATATCAAATGTGCTTCAATAATGCCAATTTTAATTAACAAAATCATAAAATGATAATAATAAATAGATTTTATATAAACCTTAAATTCATACATACCTGGGATGAATAGTTATCTGCGTGACATAAAATATGTAAAAATATAATAAAACATATGTTTAAATGAGTAATTTATTTTCCAAAAATGATAACAATTCTAGGATCAATAGGTCTCTTCTCCCATTCACTGGGAAACACTAACAGACAAAAACCCCCACCGTAGGCATGTGGAATGACACCAAAACACCCAGTAGAGCTCCTAGCCACTAGAATTTAACAAAACACTTCACAACCATGGTAAAAACACATGAAATGATCGAAAATGTGACTGGGGAAAACACACCGCGGCTCTAAGGATGTAAAGAAGAGAAGAGTGTGGATTCCTAAAGGCATCACACACTCACAATGATGAAAATGGCAGGGAAAAGAACCCTATGAAGTTCCCACTGCATGAGGAAGAAACCCCTGCATGCATGAGGAATTGCTGCCTCTTACCCTGACGAATGTGAATGATTCCCACAATATTTTTTTTCCCCAAAATGTGTGAGAGAGACCCACATGCATAAGGGATGGGTAATCAATCCCTAGCATGGGCTCTTACTTGCCCAAGAAGACAAGAAAACATTTTTGGGTGACTGGGTAGAAAAGACAAAAAGGGTAGATGAACCATTTTATGGGTTTTCCCCCTTAGACATGGATTTTCCCATAGGCTCAAGGGTTTAATTCATTCCCCTCCGTATTCCTTGTGAAATCATGCCCCCATATATTTAACATTACGACGCGTAGCTAGTCATGGTATTTTTATTAATTAGCATTTTACATGATGTCTCAAACTATATTGTTCCTGGATAGCACATAACCACCGGCATCGATTTTCATCACCGTAACATAAAACACTAAACCCATGGTGGGGCCTTTTCTTTGAGATCCACACCATGATTTAATACAATATTTACATCATATGCAATTTAATACCATGGAGTCAAAACCGGGGTGTTACAGCTGTTACCATCTAAGTTGTACTTAGTGGTTTTTTAATCAAGTGAGCCTGGTGAACTGGACAAGGATAACTTGTTCGAACTTCAGAGAACCTTCAGTCTTGCTTCTGGGAAGCTTTGTTGTACTATATCACATGTTCATACCCCATGGGGGAATTGTAATAAATGTTCTAGAATGATAGTGTCTGTAAAAGACTTGGTCTCTTAGACTTTATTTGTCAATCCAATCAGCCCAGGGTGTTTTTTCCCTTGGTTATTATTGGTTGTTGAATAAACGACTGATAATTTCTGAGTTTTTCACTCCATACCTCCAAAGTTGGGGTGGTCGGCTTGGAATTTAGGCCTATTGAGGTTATTAGAGTCTATGTGTCAATGTATAAGCATGCTATACATCATGGTCGAGTCATATGAACATGTCTAAGTCCCCCTAGGTTTTTTCAATTTTTCAATTTTTTTAGTTTTTTTTAGTGTTTTTTTATTAAAAATTTAATTTTTCCAAAACTTAAGCTATTTTTTAATAGTTTAATTGGAAAAAATGATTTCGTAATAAAAGTGGGCCAAATAATCAGTTTCAGTCATGTAGGTGCTCATTTTCAAGCTAAGAGCACCATGTAAACCCATGGACCCACTATTTTCTAGTTATGAGTGATTTTCCACCACTCAGGTTAAAAAGCCCCAAAAATCAATTATTGATTATTTTAATTAATAAATTGATGAATAATGGAGCGAATCCAAAATCATAGATCAGTGGATTCTCAGCCGATTTGATTGAAATCAGTCAGATCTGAAGCAGATTCATTGGATCTGACAAATCCTTGACTGAAGGAGGTGATCAAATCAGATCCAGAGTTTATCTTCAGCATCCTTTATGGGGAATTTTGCCCTCCCTCTCTACTCCACACATTTTTGGCTCATCTGGATGAGTTTTGGTGGATGCTTCAGTCAACAGGTTGAGGTGTCAGTCAGATCAGCTCTCTGATTGACAATTGCACTCAGTGAGACTTAGATCTGGCTCAGTTAGACACAGATCAGGCATTTATGGACTCTTCATCAGCATATTTGGTTTATCTCCTTGGGATTTGCACCCCCCCTGGGCTGGATCTCCTAGTTTTTGTATATATCCAAGCACATCAGCCTCTTCCAAGCTAGTTAGAACTGGGATTGAGGTGCTGCTGCTATTGTACTGTTGTAATTCTTCATTTGAAATAAAGAAAAGATTTGGAGGCTAGACGGTATTGTGCCATTACATGTGTGGATGATTATTGCCATTATTTTACTGAGGTAACCTGTATCTGTATTCATTTTTTTCTAATTGCTTGTAGATCTGTTGTCAAGATTGATAATAGGCTTATTATAATCTTGATAGGAAAGGTGCTTTTCAATAAGTTTATTGACCATCTCCTTCCTTTGATGCAGTTTTAGAGATCTAGATTCAACATGTCCTATAAGCTTATATGCATGTTATTTTGAATCTCTGTGTATGTACTAATCGGATCTCACAAGTTTCTTGGCAAGTTCTTTGATTTCAGCTGAGCTGCAGGTTCCTACATTAGAGAGGATGTTGATCTAGTTTGCTTCTTCATTCTCTTCAAACCTTCCAAAGGCATAGTCCCTCGACATTCCACCTGAAATCTCCACTATGGATCTTCAAGGAAACCGGCATTTCTCCCCTCTTCTTCCTCCCTCAAGATCAACTCTTCACCTGGTTACCTTTTCATAGCTTTTTTTTGGTTTAGATATATCATATTAAAATTAATTTCAACATAGATCTATCCTCTCAAAGCTCATAGTCCATATCTTAGTTTTTTTTTGCACATAAAGTTCAATTTTAAGAGATCTAGCTAAAATTACCATATTTTCGCAAGCATTTTAGTGAAAATTCGTAGCTTGCTGTTATGGTAGTTTCATTTGTTGTATGATAAAATTTAATATTCTGCAATATCAGTGCATATTTTATTGTCTACACAAACAGCAATCCAAGATCCCAAGGAAAGCTTGCTTTCCTTGGTTCCTTTGTCACCTGTTTAGCTAGTTTTAAGTTCATCTTTTTTGAGTTAAAGTAGGCTGATCCAAAAGTACTCTTAAAGTGATTTTGGGCATATTTCATTCTGATATTATCGCTGGTTTTTATCATGTTTTATAGAAAGAAAGGAAGCTGTTGTTCGGAAGTGGCCTCGGGAGCGTTCAAATCCCCCCAGGGGTCTCCCATTTGACTAGAACCATTGATTTTTGCATCTTGTAATCTCTTGATTTCAATAAATATAAGGATCAAGAGGAATTATATCAATTCTCTGATATTTTAACCGCTTTTAATAAAATTATTTTTGAATAGGCTCTTTCGAGCCCATTCCCCATCCCCCCTGGGGGGATTTGCGTCGATGTCCTTTTTGTTGCTTTTTGCTCATTTCTTTTCAAGCTAGTATTGATCTAATCTGTAGGGTAGTATAATTTATTTTATTATTAATTTCATATTTCATACTTTATGTTTCAAAGTAATCTTGATACTTACCCCACGACTTCCCGATTGACCCGAAAGGGGACAGAGATTCATGGTAGGACTAATTAGCAAACTAGAATTGTGTATCTGTTTTCTTTTGATCATTTGTTTTTCAGATATTATAAAATTAACCCCTCGATTCCCCGATTGAGATCCACTTGGATCGAAAGAGGTTTCTGGAGGGTTTTCTTTTAAACAAGAACACCCAGTTTAAAACTTATTAAAATTGAAAAGACTCCAGTGTGTATGCTCTGCACTTGGCTGCGGTTCATCCGATCAGTCAAGCTATATCAAAATAACTTGAGTGACTAGTATAATTAGGACTCACTCTCCCAAATTAACAAACCAACAGGTGAAAATCCAACACCTAGATCAAACCATCACGGTGGCAAAATACCCAAAGGAAGCAGGAACTTCTGAAAAGTGACCTTGGGGCGTCGATCTCTGTCACACCCTAACAGGTGTGTTATGAACAATAGCCCCAGAGACTCCATTTCAGCCCACATTTTCCTTGCGGGTAGCCGTGAAGGTTTAGTTTTGGACATAATCCAAGTACTCTAGGGTATATCTGGAGTCCCCCCTTTGCCTAATTTTATTCAACTCACACTTCAATTTTAACTTAATACATACCAAGAGGCAATCGCAAAACAATCACTCCAAGCATGCGCAAGTACATTGTTTCTATTTTTTTTACTCCATTCTAAGGCACTGGTTATTGTAGAAGGGGCAAGTCGACATAAGTCGACTTGAACGAAGATCGACTTAGTCAGCCAACTAAGTTGATGGGCCAACTAGTTGATCAGCCGACTAAGTCGGTCGGCCGATTAAACTAAAAAGATTAGTCGACTTAACTAATAGTCGTGTTGGTTCACCGAACCGACAGGTAGTTATTTTTTGTAATTGTTTGTAACTGGTATATATTAGGCTGTTGAGCCAAGCAAGAACTCAGTTCAGTTATGTGCCTTGTATGAACTCACTACATTAATATAATCTATTTTCTCTATCTGTTCTTGTCTCTTGTCTCTTATTTATGGTTATGTTTTAGTATGTATTATTGGTAACCTTATGTGATCTGTGAGATTACAACATTGGTTCCGTTGCCGGTAGTACATGTCTAAAATATAGGTTCACATATGATATCAGAGCAAGAGATCAAGGACTGGTGGAATCGTAAAGTTGCGAACTACTTGCAAAATTATGCCTGACGAAACAGATTAACAGTCGCTGAAGCTAGAGCCAGATTTTTCACAGAGACACATGAAAAATTTGTCGAGTCTGTACCACAACTGTTGAAGCAGCTTCTGGATGAGAAGACTGGACGCGACTAAAGAACAGCAGTTGCTAGATAAACTATTCTGAGGGGGATGTACAAATCTGTCGGAGTGGTTTGAGAAAATCGCCGACGACTTCTGTGAGGAGCGAGCGGTCGAAGACAGGACGTCAGTGGAAACTGTCAAAGCAAAATTCTACACAGAGTTCACCGACCAGTTTCTGTGCTCCCTGCCGACCTTGTTGTTCAAATTTTTGATCAAAAAAGGAGCAGGCCACATCGTCGAACCTAGACCACCCCTGTGCGAACCGCCACCGAATACTAACTGGGCAGAGAAACAGAGGAAGTGAGAGAAATTTATTGCAGAAAGGGAGTGGGAATACTTCCTGAGCAAGTGATTCGAACTATCTGGGATTTCTAAAAGCGTCGGGTAGGCCATGAGGGGGTAGCTGGTCGTGTGTCAGAGATGAGAGCATAGTGGATCCTAGTCGAGCAGAATCCAGTATTAGTCACCAGTAATGAAAAGTTGACTGAAGGGAAATTGAAGGTATAGTATTGTAGGAAAGTATGTCGGACATTAAGAAAATCGAAAGGGACGAAAGACAGCAGCGAAGGGAAGCCAGACAAGAAAGAGCAGCAGAACTGCATCAAAGACAAAACCCTAGGGAGACCGATCGTGAGGAGATTCCTCCAGAGTCGGGTCATGACCGACACAGAGAGGGCGTAGAAGAGGAGGCGGCCCCTAAGGAAGAAGAAGTGTGGATAGAGCAGCCTGAAGCTCTCCAAATAACTGTCCCCAACCAAGGAGTAACCCTTTCCCCAGTAAATCCGTGTACCACAATACAGACTATTATTGAAGATGACCTCCGACTGCGAGCTGGTGACATTACTATCTGGAGCCGACTAGGTGACGAACCATTCCCGGGATGACATCTTGTTATACACTGACCACTTGAAGGGAATTGGGTGACCTTTCAAACAGCACCATCCTTTCGGAGTATCCACTTGCTCTTACCGACACATGAAGGAGCACCCCCCCTGCCACATAAAACTTTAGAAGAAATCCAAGAATCAGACCTAAGCACACAAAGTTCCAATGGACCATCGACAATACAAATCCACACCATTCCACTGTACAACACAAAATCGACCACCGACGGAGGCACAAGTTCCGTCGACCAAAACTCCTCAAGCTCGACTATATCAACGACCCCACCTCTTTCACCACCACCCACACCTCCGACCCCACCGACTTCTGAGAGCAGTGAAAGCGACTCCGACATGGGTCACGAAACTACCCACATTCCTCTATACGAGGGGGATGAAGACCCCAGACGACATTGGTTCATCTGTGAGTCCATCTGGGACGCAAACCAGGTGAAGGATGAAGACCGACAGATGGCTCAGTTTGCAGGAGCCTTACGGAAAAGGGCTTTGACCTGGTATATGACCTTTTCAGAAAGGCAACCCAGAGCAACGAAAGATGAAATCAAAGCACAGTTCTTATCCTTTTTCAAGACCCCAGACGCCAAGCACCTGGCCACCAAGAAGCTCAAGACGACGCAACAAAATCCAGGGGAGACTGTCCGCGATTACGAAAAATGCTGGAAGGACCTATTGAGTCAATTAGATTATGTTATTGATGAACAATTGCTAATTCAATGGTTTCTTGCAGGCTTATCACAAAAAATACGTAGACACATCAGTCTGGAAACCTTCAAGACTTATGAAGATGCGCTGACCAAAGCTCTGCAGGTGGAAATGGATGAAGATATACCTGCATATCCGACGGACCACAGGATCGAAGAATAGATAGAAAGTGTCCAGAAGTCCTTGAAAGAACTGTCCCTCAAAAATTAAGAAATCTGGTGTACAAAATGTTCGACGGCCGGACACACGAAAGATAATTGTCGACAGGAATACAGCCGACAAGACGCCCGATTTGTGCAAACTAAAGTTTTTTGTGATATTTTCCAGGAGACCGAGGATCATTCTATGAAGGAATGTGTGTTTAACATGAAGAATGCAAAATCTTCCTGGTGCGCCATCTGTGAGAAAAAAAGTCACAATACAGCCGACTGTCAACTAAACCTGAAAAATAGACAGAACTATCAGGTGGTCTACCAGATGAATGCAGTGGCGCAGAGCAATGAGCAAAATAATACCAATGACCAGAACGGGCAACGATATGAAGGCCGATGATATGAGCGCCGGTACGACAATCGACGGCAAGGGTTTGGAGGAAGAGGTCGATTCGTTGGGAATCGCGGTATCCGACCATGTCGATCTAGCCAGTGCTTCATCTGCTATAAAGAAGGACACAGATGTGTAGACTGTCCTTACAAGGACAAAACTGACCTTAAATTCTATACGCATTGTGGGGTAGGTGATCACTCTCTGGAGGATTGTCCTACCATGTTAGAAAAAATCAATAATAAGAAGAATGTTAATGTCTTGTCTTGTGTACAAAAGCATGATATATTAACCACTAAAAATTTGCATATTGTCACTCGCCAAGGCACAAAAACAGGACCTGATAACCCACAAATTAGTAAAATTAAAAACATAAATGGTTATCCGGATCCCCTAAAGGAAAAACAAACTTATAAAGAAGCCACACACATATTTCAAGACATTGCACAACAAGAAGATATTATTACCAGTCGACTTAGCACGACACAACAATTAACTCATCTCATCCAAAACAACAAGTCCGTAGCCCAGTTTATTGATTTATTACATGAAATAAAAAGCACTAACTGTGGAAAACAAACTAAGAACATTTGTAGCCTCAATCAAAAAGACAAAAACGATGTCGACCCACTTGTCGACTTGGAAATCGAAGGTTATCATGTCCGACAAGTGGTGCTCGATTTTGGATCTCAGGTAAATATCATGACCAGAGATACATGGGAAAATATGGGCCTCCCTCGACTCTATGAGTCAGGCATTTACCTCAAACTCACCGACCAAGGCCTCATTGAACCCATTGGGGTTTGGAAATATGTCGACACGACCATCAAAGGAATCTCAACTAAGGTTGATTTTGAAATCATCGAACCAAAAGAAGGATCTAGCTCCTTCCCAGTGCTAGTTGGTCGACCTTGGGGATGAAAGATGAAAGCCTCCATATCCCTAGATAAAGAACGAATTAAGTTAAAAGGAAATGGTCAAAAATTCATCGTACCCATTAATCCTTCTCAAGGAGCACCTTGGACCGAACCGATTGATGAGGAAGTCGATGTCCGACAGCTTTACCAGATTCAGAATAATACGGACTATACCGAGCCAAACATTTATGGGGAACTTCATTTAGGTAACCAAGACTCAATTGGCTACAATTCAAATGCTGAATTATATGACTGGGAGATGGAAAATTATGAAACACAAGCAAGAGGGTGCTGGACTATACACAAAGTACAGAAAAAATCCACCCGACAGTGCTTCACTGTATCGATTATCCCCAAAGTCTTTGAAAACAAAATCAGGGAATGACCTACATTACAACCGACCAATTTACATAATACCCAACTTCCCAGGTATAAGGAAAGAGAGTCCCCAATTATGCATCTTGAACAAGTTTCTAAAAATATTGGAGAACATGTCACACTTCAAAGCTTAGTGGAAACGTTTACAGGTCAAGCAGCTAGATGGTGGAACACCCATCAGACAAAATTGCAGACCTGGACAACAGCTTCAACTTTCTTTGTCGAACGATTTGGTGGGCAAAAGTTAACTCAAGATGCTCAAATCCCTATCTTTGTCCAAGGCCAAGACCTAGAAGAACACATCAAGCTTTTTGAAAAAGAGTGGAGACGGCTTGGACACAAATATGAGCGATCCTGGCCACATTTGTTCCCTTCAACCCTAGCCGAATTGCCTACTAAATGGTATAAAATTGAGGAGGCTAGAGGAGAAACCTTCTTTTGGCATGAACTTAAAGAAAATTTTATTAAGGATTTTCAGTTCATACTTCAAAATGAAAAATTGGCTGAGACAGCACACCAAATCAAAAAGTTTCTTCAACCGACAAATAAACAATTCATCCAAGACCATCGACAAATCCAGGACTGTAACAAGATACAAGCTAAATCAAAATCACAGTCGAAACGATTACACTTGGAAAACGAAAACACAGAAGGTAATAGCTTTAGGTGGAAGACCGACCACATTGAAACAACCAAACCGATCTACTCAATCCTGAAAGTCGAGACCACCGACAAATCAGACCTAGACAGAATGACTGCAGCCGACTTTCCGGCTACATTCTCACAGTTTAAAGAAGGAAGTCGGTAGATTAATGAAGCTAAAGCGCCAGAGTGGCTGGACGCCAAAGTGAAAACTAAGGAGGTCGACATTTCAAACGATGACCGTCCAAAAATAGCTAAGATTGGAGACTACTAGAAGGAACACCAAACCAATGAAATCATCAACTTACTGAAAGAATTCGAAGATGTCTTTGTAAGGGATTACAAAGACTTAAAAGGGTTAGTACAAGAAATGGACGAAATGAAAATAGATACTAAACCTGATGTCCGACCTGTTAAGAAACGACCTTACAAATTAGCTCATAAGTATAAAGAGATAGTTAAGAAGGAAATAGACAACATGTTAGCAGTAGGGATCATTTACCCCATCGACCAGTCGGAATGGGCAAGTCCCATGGTCATACAGCCAAAGAAACATGACCCGCCCAGGTTAAGAATTTGTGTCGACTTTAGGGAGCTCAACAAAGTTACACTCACAGATCCCTTTCCCACCCCGTATGCTGATGAAATACTGAATGAAGTTGCAGGCCACGAATGTTATTCATTTACAGATGGATTTTCAGGATATAATCAGGTACCCATAGCAAAAGAGGATCAAAAGAAAACCACATTTGTATGTGAATTTGTATCTTTTGCATACAGAGTTATGCCCTTTGGGTTGAAGAATGCACCTGCAGTATTCTCACGAATTGTTGTAAAAACATTCCAAGAGTATATCTATAAGACCATGGCAGTATACTTCGATGACTGGACCATATATTCCACCTTAATGGACCACTGCACATGGCTTCGACTAATCCTGGAGAGATGTCGACAGATACAACTCTCCTTAAATATTAAGAAATGTACTTTTATGACACCCATAGGCATACTCTTAGGGCATATTGTCTGCAAAGATGGTATAAAGGTCGACTTTTCCAAAATAAAAATCATCCTCGACCTAAAACCCCCAATAAACCCTAAACAGGTACGGGTGTTATTGGGCCATACAGGATATTATAGGAAATTCATCAGACATTATTCAGATATGACTTACCCTCTGGAGGAACTGCTAAAAGACGATCAGGAGTTTATATGGACGAAGGAATGTCAAATATCCTTCGACAAATTGAAAAGAAAACTGGTCGAAGCACCCATACTTAAATTTCCAAACTGGTCGGCTAAATTTCATGTGCATATTGATGCCTCAGGCATTGCAATAGGTGCCATCCTTACTCAACCAGGGGATGATGGGATGGATTACCCTATCGTATGCAGCAGTCGAAAACTAAATAAAGCTGAAAGGAACTACTTGACCACTGAACGAGAAGCCCTAGGTATGGTCTTTGCTCTCCAGAAATATCGACATTACCTATTGGCCAACCCTTTTATATTTTATGCTGACCATCAAGCTTTAAAGTACCTTGTTAATAAACCTCTTCATCATGGACGAATCTGTCGATGGTTACTTCTTTTTCAAGAATTTGAGTTTGAAGTAGTGGTCCGACTAGGAAAGCTAAATGTCGGACCCGACCACCTATCACGTATCGACATAGGGGAGGAACCGACCGGAATCGACGACGATTTGCCAGATGCACATCTATTTCGCATAGAAGCAGTACCCAAAGAACTAGAAGAAATCGCTCAGTCTTTAGAGACAAGTCAGGCACCCGAAGGTCTGAACACCAAGAAGAAACAAATCTTAGCTATGAAGGCTGCACCCTACAGCCTCATCAATGGATTTTTGTACAAAATGGGGTTAGACGACATTCTAAGACGTTGTGTACTCGACCATGAGAGAGAAAAAATCATGCATGAAGCACACGGTGGACCTGCCGGAGGACATTTTCAAGCGGATACAACTGCAAGAAAGATCCAACAGTCAAGCTTATGGTGGCCTACCATCCACAAGGATTGCAAAAACTTTGTTAGTTGATGTGATAGATGTCAACGACTTGGTCGACCTCTGCCGAGTACAGAAATGCCCTTGATATCTGTAAACCCTAGTCTCACATTTGAACTATGGGCTATAGACTTCATAGGACCTTTTCCTATCCCAGCCAAATGATCAGGTGCCAGATATATTATCACGGCAGTGGAATATGTCACTAAATGGGTAGAAGCTGAACCCGTCGATACATGCTCAAGTGAAGTAGCTGCTAAATTTCTCTACGAGAACATTATCACCCGATTTGGATGCCCACTTACATTGATTAGCGATCAAGGATCACACTTTATTAACAAAACCATCAAAAATTTGACCGACCAGTTTCACATCGACCACCGACGAAGAACTGCATATCATCCTCAGTCGAACGATGCGATTGAAGCTTTTAACAAAACACTCACAAAAGGGTTAAACAAAATATGCAGCACAGACAAAGATGACTGGGATGAGAAAATCCCTGCGGTTCTCTGGGCATATAGGACAGCATATAAATGGTCGACCGACCAAACTCCCTTTCGACTAGTTTATGGACAAGAAGCAGTCGTTCCCCTACATTTCCGGCAGCAGACACCTATTATTTCACAAATACTACATGTCGATGTCGAACAGGAAAGAAAGGACCGACTATTTCAACTCATTAAGCTAGAAGAACATAGAATCATGGCCATTCAACATCAGGAAATTCACAAACAACAATAGAAATCCTGGCATGACCATAACATCAAAAACAAAAACCTCTCAGTCGACGACCTTGCTTTACTGTATAACAGTCGAGTCAAGGGAAAACCCAAGAAATTACACACAGAATGGATGGGACCTTACGTTGTCGAAGAAATACATCCCAATGGTTCAGTTCGACTGAAAATGTTACATGGCCTAGTATTCCGGAAGCTCGTTAATGGAGCCCGACTCAAACGCTATAAAAACTGAAGAAAAAATAATAATAATAATAATAATAATAACGACCTTAACCGTCAAACAAAACCTATAAAAAGACAAGAAAAATTCCACAACAAAATACATTCCGACAACAAACCATGAAAGCAACTCACTACCTCGACCACCGACATCACCACCATCGACCATCTTCATTGACCAGTCAGGCTGACCGTTTTCACCCCTGACATCGACCATCAACCTCAAAGGTCCCATCACGCATTGATGGCCTTGAGCGCCGAAACAAATCCTCCATTAAGTCGCAATCGAGTATTGCAGTTGGACTGTCAAGTCCGCCATTAATACACCCATTTCGACACACCACCCCATCCACGCCTATAAATAATGGACCGTCGAAGGTTCATTCACCACACCCATTTCCATCAGAGCACCTGCAATCTCAGTCAACCAAAGCACCCGAACCCTGTCAAAATTCCAACCAGTCCGACACAATGGCACCGAAATTAACCAAAGCTGCAGCCAAGGCGAAGGAATTGCAAGCCGAGGACACCCCCTTTCTCAACCGTCTCAACAACATAAAAAATGCAAACGTCCAGGAGGGCCCATTTCAGAAACTCTGGCAAGAGATCCAAGAGTGGGCCTATGAAGACAATAAAATGACCCACGCCACTGAAAAAATCAGGAAGAGCACCATTCTCCAATACCCTAATGCACCACTGATGGCAAGCTTCGGTGGGACGAAAGAGGCAGCGGTTAAATTCATCATCAGTCGTTACCACAACGGCTGGTTTCATTTCAACCAGTCGATTGACATCACCGGGGATGTTATCTCCAAACTTACAGGTCTGTCGAACCAAGGCAGTCCAGTACCTATTGGCATCAAAGAAGGGTTAGTTCAGGAACTTACGGGCACACCCACTGGCAAGAACTCGAAGGGATTGATGATCGGCCAGATTGCAACAAGGACGCCACAAATTGTGGCTAAAATCATAGCAGTCACCCTTACATTAGCAGGTCAGAGCAGCGACCTTAAACTAGAGATGTTGGAAGCGGTCGACACAATTGCGACCGATGGACGGATCTACCGATGGGGAGACTATGTCGCCGACATGGTCAGAACCATCTGCGAGCACTGCCAAGAGGTCGAAGGTATAATCAAATTTCCATCCCTTATTATCTGGATTGTTATGTACCACATTTGTTCCGAAGGAAGTCCAGTCTTTCGGGAGTCGACCAGGTTTCAAATGCACAGATTTAATCCCTTTTCACAAAAAGGCACCCTACATGAACTAGCACAGGGAAAAGTCTTCCTAGAAAACTGGTTCCAGCAACTGAAGGTCCTCACGACGAGGTGGAGGGTTCCCCAGAACATCTGACAAAACCTCCGTGCCGAGTCTCACATCCAGCTGGAATTGGACCATACCTCAGTATGGTACATGCGAGGTCAAGACCCTAAAGTACAGGACCTTGATTACTATCCAATGGTCGACCAGATTTTTTGAGAGTTGACCCGACAAGCAAAGATGAAGATACCAGTCCTAGAGGCTTCCAAACAGGTCGAATTCTCCATCATCGAGCTACTTACTGACCAGGAGAAGGAGGAGGACTACGAGCTTAATCTATACATCAGCACATTTGTTTCGGAGGACACCCCGACCGTGCCCACTAGTCGGGTACACCTCACAGTCAAACCTCTGACTGCCAAGGTAGTCGACCCTCAGCCGACAGAACAACAACAACCAACAATACAACAACAGCCCACAATGCCACAGACAACTCCTCCGGCCCCAGCAATCGTCGACCCCACTCAAGCACCGACTGGAGAAGTCGAAGCCGACGACCTAGAATATGCCTTATCCTGAAGCACCATCAAGAAGTTGGCTAAGGAGATAGTTGTCGCTAGGAATAAAATCAAAACACAAAAACAACAACAAGGGAGGGGTAAGCGTAAGCTTCTTCTGGCTAACTCTTTTGACGATGAGGAGGAACTAGCAGCCACGGCCGTCTACATTGTCGAGGATGCCCGTGCCAATAAAGTGTTAGTTGAAACCCATTTTCAATGGTATATCGAAGCAGGAGCTCCGGAGGGTCGGCCCAAGAAAGCCAAAACACAAACGATGCCTGAAAATGTCGTCGACCTTGTGTCGACCCCCCCACCTCCATCTCCGACACCCGTAGTCGAAGAACAAGCACCAGTAGAAAAGTTGGGCAGTCCCAGTGAAGAATATGAATGAGCAATCCCGGAGGCACTCAGAGCCAGGGTCAGCCAGGACGCTGAGCTTAAAGCCTTCTTTGCAACACTACCTTCACTGTTTAAGTCGGCCCAGAAAATAAAGACAACGACTCCTCTCAAAATAAACAAATAGGTGTATGCCCAGGAAACGACAACATTTATCAGGATCAATGAGGAGGGAGACATCATAGGACACAGTCAGTCTGTCACGGAGCAGGTCGATCCCAAGACACTGAACGAACCACCCTCGTCACCGTCTGAAGCAGCGATCTCTTCCGACGGCAGTCCTGAACATATTCCAGCCACTCTCGGAACCTCGGTCCATACCCCCACTCCGTCCCCAACACCACCATCATCCCAACCTCCTTCCCCACCACCTCCACCCTCAAAATCCCCACCCCCAGAATTACAGCCAAACCCATCACAGCCACCGTTGTGATCTGTGAGATTACAACAGTTATTTTCTTGCTTTATATATATATATTGTGTCTCAGCATTGTGCTTTCGTGTGTTCATCTTTTGTATCTTGCCATCTTTGATCATCTATAGTTAAATTGCAAACTCCTAAGTAACTCAATCAGTTTAACATCACAACACTAAGTAATTATCCTTAGTAACTTAATAGGGTCTACCCCCCTTGGCTCCGTTAGGAGTTGAGCCTAAATGGAGGAGTCAAGAACAAGGTGACAACCTTGACTCGAGACTTTCCCCCAAGGACACACCGAGTGGCTTGAATATTTATGCCATGTGACCCAGGTGTGTGAAAGGTGGCAACAACAGCATGACCCTTTCTAGTAAATCTATGATCCGCAAAACAAACCATAGGAACATGGTGATGCTAATCCGTTGGCCACTAGGGCCAACCACTTCTATCTGAAAAATCTAGTTCATGAAACCATGTGAAATACAAAGCTTTCATATCTCTTCGGCCTCAACAACCTCTATCATCATGAATCAGATAATAACCAGTTAAGAGAAGTTTAAGGAAAAACTAGGGCCATCTCGGCCTCATTATTGCATAATTAGAGGCCTTGAGACACCCATGCCTGAACAAAAAAAGAGGTTTTGGACACGATAATACTGGGAGCTGTTAGAAGAAAAAACCACGACCAGCTATGAGCTAGGTCAACCAATGGATGGCCGGGTGAGAAAACTTAAAAACAGACCAAGGGGATGAGGGAAAATATTTTTAAAATGGTGGCAACGACGACAATCCTAACTTCAAAAAAAACAAACCTTAAACACACTAAATCATCAAACCCATGCCTAAGACCTCATCGACGAAAAACTGTATCGATGGGGTAAGAGGAAAATCTTTGACTATGGTGGCTCAAAAACCATGAATCTATCATAACTTGTAGTTAGCTTCATCGAAGTCAAACCATAGTAGAGAAATCATCTGATAGCTGTTATACCTAAATCCTGTCACCACCATGTGATAAGACCATTAAATTCCATGTTTTCCCTTACCAGCACTTAGGGTGGAAACTTACTTTGTTTTTCAATTCTACTTGAAAAAACTCAGCACCGCGCTTTCCTTGTGGCCCATGAGCGGTACCTTGCTCAGCACCGCCTGTATCCTATTTTCAAGACGCGGTGCCACCGCTTATTGTCTTTGGTCCAAAAACGTTTCTCATCTAAATATCTCTGTCATAAGAGAAGAAAAGTGGTACCCTGGGTAAAATGGGAAAAATACAAGTTTCTCAAGGGTTTAGATCATGAGCCTCGTGTCCTCCCTTATCCCCATCATTGTGGGTCAGTTGATGTAACGTCCCTGACCCTCTGACCAGTGAAGAGGACACTGCTAATACTAAACATACGGGCAAATAGCCCCATGAAGATGAATATGCATATATTGCTGAAATAAAAAGCTTAAACATAAAACATACTAAGATGAATAATCCTTCATATAGATAGCGGAAGAAAACATACATTCATTCAAGCATACCACATGTTCATCATATTCATTAATCAGTAAATATAAATGCAGAGACGTAAAAGTCAAGAATGCTTATCTTAGGAGAACTGTCCTGCAACCAGCTACGTCACTGCAATGTTCCACCCAACCTTAGGCCAGTGTGCTCATCAATCTCTCAACAACACTGCCACCCCTGAGATGGGTATGATTCATCAAGTAATAAGGGTCAAAGAAGGCTTACACATAGCCAAGGTATACAAATCAACCAATCCCCCATAGTGGGGTTTATCAAGCTGTCAAGGAGCTAGGAAAGGCTAAATGCTAAGCTAGTGGCCTCAATGGAGAGCTAAGGACACCTACACCAGACATAACCCTGACCTCTAAGACATCCACACACCCAACCCCAGGAATCAGTCCTTTCTCTGCTTCATAGTCCCTCAGGTCCTAACTTCCCTTTCCAATATTCTTCAAGGGTTGTGGAGAAGAAAACCAGCAGTCTCACTCTGTTTGAGTGGCTCCAAACACTAGTTTCTCAAGCATACCTAGCCTCTAATCCTATTATCAACAGTTCGAAGACCAACCATTGCATACCGTATTAAAACAACAGCTCATAGCTCTGTGAAGGAGGTAAAGACATCAGGGTGACAACCCCAACAAGAAGGTGAAATACAGCGCAGGTCCAACAACACTTCAGAGTTGTTCTTGGCCCTAGCGTGACCAAAACAACTCAGCAACAATCCCAAAAGACGTTTGCAACCTCAGCAATCAAGAAGAAACCAAAACCCAAGGGGAAGACAACAGCCCCAAACTCACAATGAAATCCATGGAAACATTACATAGTCCCAAAATAGGGGAGAAGTCTGATTCTCAATTGTGGACAAACGAAATACATAAACGCAGACCACAATCTTATATGAAAATGACGCGAACCTTACACAATCTGGAAAGGGGAAGAAAACAAACTCCGGCAGGGGAAAACATAAACACAGACCACAATCGGTAAGGAGACATACACCTACCACCAAAACCAGTATGGGACACACACACAGGCACATAGCCCCGAGCGTGAATAGCTCCTGCACCCGAAAATCCTGAGTGACAGCCACGATTTCTCCCACTCCCTATGTGAGGAAACCAACGCAGAATTCTTGTGCATGAGAAGGTGAGAGAGAACAAATCTGTGTGTGTGTGTGGAAAAGCAATGGAGAATCCCCCAAAATGGTGTGCATGAGGAAGCAAACCTCCCTACGTGAAGGGAAAAACTTATACAGACCACAATCATCCAAAAAGAATGGAGAGCCGACCCACTGCCTGCATAAGGGTAACAACGAAGATCTCTTGCCTGTCCGTGAAGAGAACCCTCCATGTGAGGATGGACTAGACCCAAAACAATGGAAGAATTGGAGAGAGTGGAAAGAGTGGGGAGAATGTTTTTCCTTCCCCACGCGACGTGAAGAGGAAGAGTCTGCTAGTGGAGTGGGCGCGTGGGAAAGGACTTGCAGTCCTACCATACCCACCACTACTCAGCAATAACTACTCCCAACTAACAGACAGCAGAAGTTTAATGGGTAACTGACACATGGCAACTCCCAACGATCCCCATAGGTTAGACAACCCCCCCTTAACCTTAGGAATCATGCCCTTTTCATTTAACATTGCACCATCATAGCTGGATGTAGGTTTAATTTAATTGATGTGTGTATTTACATGATGCCAAAACTATAATGTGCCAGATAGAACGATGTACCATCGGCAATGGTCCCTCTTGCCGAAACATACACAACCAAATCGATGGTGGGGATTTTTCCTTTAGCTCCTCACCAAGATTAATTATAATATATACATCATGTACCTTTTAATGGATCTGGGGTCAAAACTAGGCGTATTACAATCCCCTCCCCCTTGGAATAACACCGTCCTCGGTGTTCCAATATATAGGACTACATATACAATTTGCACATCAAATTTTCAAAATTTTGCAGATCTGTTCCCTGTTCAGTTATTTACTTTGAATGTTCAGGACCAATCCCCTCGAATTCCATGTAATTCTCTTGCTGGTTCTCTGCTCTTGGCTTATCCCGAAGTCTAGGAACTTTGTGGCTGCTGCCCTCTTTATGTTCCCTCATTGGGCAGTCCCGGTGTAAATGATGTCCTCTGCATTCCCAACATTTCGCTAGCTACCTCATCTTTCCCTGCTCAATTTCCTTTGAGTCTTCATGCCTGGGCCATTTCTTAATGGATCTCTTGGACGAATGTCCCATCATTAATTCACTTTCCTTGCATTTATGAATTTCTCCCATAAGGCTTTTGACCTCCTTTTGCAAACCAATAGAGTCTTGCAAAATCTGGTGGTTCATCTCATTATGCCTTCTCTGTATCTTGAGCATCTCTCCAAGATTCTCTTGGGTACTGGAAATCGTCTGGAGGAGACTTCCAACCAAGTCCAGCAACTTTTGGTCTGCTGTCATGATCAATGTGCACCACTGGATTTTCACCTTTCTCACCTATGAAATGCATCATTGAAATTCTATTAGACCAAGCATAATATAGGCATTAAAATAAGTCAATTAATTGCCCAATTGGCATGACAATACAAGCCTCATCAAGGAGACTTTCATATTTTTCATGCCTTCACAACAGGCACATGATCTCATTCATGTCCATTCTTGGGCAGGGAATTAACCATTCCAGCATTCACAATTTACTTTAAGCAAATACACACATTTCATTTTCAGTCATACATGCATTCAACAATCTTTTGTTTTCACAATGCATAAATATATATATATATATATATATATATACAATCAAAGGCAAGAGAGAGAAGCAAGAGTTTTTCCCCTCTTTGTTTCATTCCATCCTGGAACCCACACCATCGTTGTGGCTTTTCATTCTCTCAGCCTCTTTCACTTCATCGTGAATGCTGGACCAATCCCTCTTGGTCATGACACTTAATGTCTCTGGTCTATTTCATACCTCCCAACCTTGGAGCCTCGCCACATGGTTTGTCTCAGCTACTAGGAGCTTCACAGTCTCACTAGCACCTTTTTTCATTACTGCTCATTCTAATCTCTTCAGGATAGTCACATTTCCACATGCACCCCTAGGATGCTCTCATAGTCCTCTCTTCCAACGATACGTATATTCAGACATTGAATAAATTCACATGTTTAGTTTATTCTCATTAGTTTTTATCTCTTAAATAAGAGCTTAAAACATCATAACCAAATCATATACATGCATATTCATAAGCAAAAATTTGCAAAATAATCCAATACTTATATGTATTGTGCGTTTCCTCGTTGGTCCACGGGATCGTGCTTTGCTTTGCAAGCCTTGGGATCGTCTATGGACTTGGATGTTAGACCAGCACGTAGGCTACTTCACAACATCCTTTTATACGTATATCAGGCATAGTCAAGCCAACCTTCAGTTGGGTTTATCAGACCGCCTGTACTTATATCAACAATACACTTATATCAACAACCAATAATCAGCCAAGCCAACACCATTGGGTTTATCAGGCCATCAACAATAATGCATGCACTTATATCAACAATAAATGACCACTTCCCATATCACACAAGAGACCACTCCCTTCTTTGAGTTGACAGTCCCTCAGGAATGTCTCCTTCTCTGTGCTCTTTAGAGAGACCACTCCCTTCTCTGAGTTGACAGCCCCTCAGGAATGTCTCCTTATCTATAGAAGGTAGGATGAGCTCAATCCATTGTTTATTTAGTGTACAATACCAAAATACATTTGTTTAGCCTGAAAACACAAGCAATATAAGCATATTCATTAGCGTTATTGCTCTAAAATTGTAACCATATTTCACACCATTCACTATCAAGTATTGAGACACCACGAGTGCATCCACTCCCTAGGGTGTAATCAATATTGAAAAACCTTTCCATGATTCGACATCGGGAAAGTGTGCACCCTTTTTTGGTGTGTACCATGTAGGCTCTATGCATACTCAAGCAATCTACCATAACGAAAACAAAATCAAAACATGCTTTGCATATTGAATTTAACAATTTGACATGTGTATTCTTAGCTAGGGTCACAGGACACTTATCCATTTGTCGAGGCAGTATTCCTTCATTGAGGAGGAATGGGGGCTCCCTTCTCTGAGTTAACAGTCCCTCGGTTTTCCATCCCAATTCCTTTCTCATTATATACCATCTCACTCATGTTTCTTACCAAACATGTAGTGCAGATGAGACATTTCCAAATGTCCATTGGAGTTTCACCCGAAACCCATTTCCAAGATAAGGGAAAACCTTCCCATGAAGTTTGGCTCCTGCAAGCCATCACACATGATCTTCCTGCAGTGTGTACCCCTAGCACATTCATCAAATAGCCAAACATTCAATCATTATCTGATAATACAATACAACTTTGATTGTTCCATAACCAGGAAATGACATTAGTAATTAAATTCAAGGAGAATTTGCAACTCTGTTTACTATAGAAATTGATTTGCTTGGAAATGAGGTGATCCTCAATTGTGGGTCTCTTGTAAGCAAATCTACTATGTCCATTATAATTTTATGCTTACTATCATAACATGAATACCCACTTACAATGTGTTGGGGCGCGCACCTTAACGGTCCCTAATTTTGGTAACTCCATGGTTTTTGTGGAAGTTGTAAGTGGAGTTACGACTCAAAATAGTCTTAGGGGTGTCGGGGTTGAGTCCAAGACCTCTTTTTGTAATAAACCCATGGTTTAAATCCAGGGTTTAGGGTTCGGGGTGCCCATGGTTTAAGTCCATGGTTTTGTAATAAGTGCACTATAAATAAGCACTCTTGTAACGAAATCAGGTTAGGCTTTTTGATGTAAGATGAATTGATGCGAAGGTAAGGCTATTTTGTAAGAGAAGGTTAAGTCCCAGCTGTGTGCGTGGATAACCTCTGCAGCTGTGTGCGCAGAGGGTTTTTGGGTGATTAAGGAAATTTGCATCTGTGTGCGCAGAGGCCTGCAGCTATGTGCGTGGCTTTAAGGACTTGAAAGGATCTGCAGCTGAGTGTGCAGATCAGAACTGTGGTTTTAGTAAAGAGTTGAATAAAACACAGTTCTGTGGACGTAACCCCTACACTGGGGGTGAACCACATTATATCTAGTGTTGTGGTTCTTTGTGTTGTTTCTGTTATGTTCTTTCATGCATTAATAAATATATATCTGATAAATAAGATCACTGCTAACTAAATAACTTCGCTGTGAATTCCCAGTAAAGGGTTATGCAAGTCACTATCTGTTTATTTAGCTGCGAAGTTATATATGTGAATGTTGAATCTCTGTGTATATGAATATAAGTTGTTAAAGGCTAAGGTACAGTAATATCCCTCTTCTGCTTGCAGAAACCTGATTCTGCGGCATCCCATAGCTATTTCGGATGAGACTGCAATCTGCTCGCAGATTGTTGCCGAAAGGGCCAACACTGTGGGTCTTTTGTTGGTGCGAAGTTAATGGTATAAAGCCTGGGTCTGCCCTATAGCCCAACAAATTGGTTCTGTTGCCAGTTGAACTCAGTATCTGCTCAAGAGTGGTTTATGTCGTACCTCGAGGGATATGTTCTGGAGACCCTCTATGAAAGAAATCGGTGATTGGCTTGATGAGACTTATCTGAAATTCGCTGAGCAAGAGAACAAAGATCTGCATCATAGTGCAAACGAATTTTTACAAAGGTATGTTTTTTGTGATGTTTATGAAATTTTCTTTGGTAGTATCCACATAGAGTTGCACTAGTGGTTATCTAGGTTAACAGAGAGAAGGACAAACTTCCAAGAATGTCAGTTTCCTGATTGGACCCCTGCAAGAATTAATATACTGAAAAGGGTGAACAATGAGATATCCCGCGCTGTTGATTTCTAGACAACGCGGACCCTCGAAGCATTTGTGATGGAGTTCACCATCGCCATGAGTACTTCCTTTAGTGAAACCGAGCAACAGTTTTTCAAAGGACCAAGGGGTAAGTTTTTGAATTCATTTAGTTTGAAAATTAAAATGCTATTAGCTGAAAAAGGTATATTGCTGATTGAATTAGAC
>LPNX010010157.1:78063-98156 GCA_001517045.1 Pseudotsuga menziesii | reverse complement strand
TCTGGTTTTTATGTGAAGCAGTGTGGACTGCTAAGACCATTACGGATCAAGATACAAAAAGAGTGCAACTGGTTACTTCTTTCAGAGACCATGCTCTGACCTGGTTCATGAAGTTTTCCAGCACTCAGAACCATGCATTAACTGATATAAAAGCAGCAATGATAAAGGAATTTAAGAAGCCAAAATCAGAGTCGCAGTGTATCACTGAGTTAAAAGAGATTCAGCAGAGGCGCGGCGAATCAGTGTGGGACTTTGATCAAAGATTCAAAGTTCTGCTAGACCAAGTTAGTTTCACCATTGGACCTGTGCGGCACAAGGAATGGTTCATTGCAGCATTGTTACTGCATATCAGAACTCCACTCATGCAACAGAAGGTTGCTGACCAGCAGGAGGCCCTGGAAATTGCGATGAAGCTTGAAACCGCTCCTATCGAAGACAAGTCTGCTATCGCCTAAATCCAAGCACAGTTGGCAGCGATGGATCTGGAGCTTCGTGATATGAAGAAAAGTAAGACCGGTCATGAAGAGGATTGGTGCACATAATGTCAGACAGAAGGTCATGCCAAGGAACAGTGTCCTGTGGTAAGAAATTACCTGAATACTAGTGGGCCAAACCTGTTTCAACCGCAAGTCCTATATTGTGAGCTCTGCAGAACAACAGGTCAGCATCGACTTGAAGACTGCTATCTGCTATAGAGGTATGGGAAAATACCTAAGAACCCCTATTGTAAATTTTGTAAGTCCGTGGGACACAACGAAGATGAGTGTCACAGCTTTGACCTCATGAGAGAACGAACTTACAACGCTTATCGGGTACAAAATGAGGGACAGAGCAGTGATGGCTATGGCTACCGCAGTGGTGCATCAGGTAGAGGTGATTTTGGAGGTCGTGGTCGAGGTGGTATGGCCGAAAGAGGTCGAGGCCAGGTTGTGTGTTACAACTGTAACCAGGATGGGCATCTAGCGAGAGACTATCAGAACCCAACTACAACATGTCGGTATTGCCGGGAAGTAAATCATGTGATCGAGCAGTGCCTAGAGTTGATAGCTAAGATTCAGGAAAGAAACAGTGCCCCTACTCAGAATATTCAGATGATTTCAGTTGAGCAAATACCTACCCCAGCTATTAATGTTGTTACCCGGAGTGGAGCTACGACAGAAGCACAGAATAAGGAGAAACATCCTGACGAGGCTTGGGTTCGTAAGGCCCCCGCGAAATTCCCAGCATCTGATGTCGAAAGAGAAAAAGAGACATTCATGGAAGCCAAGAGAGGTTTTGCTACTCCTAGCACATCAGTAGCACCTGCACAACAACATCAGCAGCGGCCGCAGACACAAGAAGCTTCGACAGACAAAGTAAGTACATTGTCCTCCTTTTTACAAAGTTGTCTGAAGCTCCTCCGAAATCAGAATGTTTTAAGCAAGTTGGAAAAATTTATTGCTTCCTGCAAACCTCAGCAAAGTTCTGGTCAGGTAAAAGCTGTTAATAGAGTCAGGAGAATTGGCAGGGAAATGAGATTGAATGCTCAGATAGGAGAGTATGATATGACTGCTGTTATTTTGGACCTAGGATCAGAGGTAAATGTCTTAACTAAGCAAATGTGGGAACAAATAGGAAAACCTACCCTTGATTGGTCCCCTATACAGTTGAGATTATCCAATCAATAGAAGATTGTGCCCCTAGGAAGACTCCCTAGTGTACCAGTAGATATTGATGGAGTCAGTACCTTAGCAAACTTTGAGGTAATTGAAATAATTGATGACAACAACCCCTATCTTGCACTACTAGGCATTGAATGGGCAATAGATAATGATGTAGTCATCAACCTGAAGAAGAGACATATGAATTTCGAAGGGAAAGGAATGAGATTCATAGTCCCATTGGACCCTTCTCAAGGAGAGAGATACACAGAACTAGTAAGAGATGAAGACCAGGATGCTTTGGACCACATTTACAATATCACAGCTAAGGAAGAGGATTATGTTGATCCTACTGCTGAAGGTATCATGGATTGGCAGTGTGACAGCTCCTGCATGACAGATTCAGATGATGGGTTAGAAAACTAGCAGAACAGACTTTATGAGCTGCATGGACATAGATGTGCCAGAATTACTAAATCTATCAGATGGATTGGTGCACAGGTAAGAATCCTACCTAATTTTGATGACTTGTCAGATCTAGAATAGTTTATTGAACAATTCTCAGACCAGATACTAGATTCACAGAAAAGGGAGACTTTGGATTCAGTATTCAGAGCCACCACAGCCAGATGGTGGAATGGCCATCAGAAGAACAGTCCTAGTTGGGAAGCTCATCAGAATTTCCTTCGCCTGAGAATTATGGATAAACCCCAGGAGGTACAAAGCAGGTTTGATGGGAAGACTAGCCCTCAGGAACCTTGGGCATAGTACTATGAAACATGGCAGCATGTACCTCAGGCAGCATGGGTACCTAGGTTTGTGCATACTCTGGAACCAATAGCAAAGAACTGGTATGCGCAGGCTGAGCTTCGCCAGGATACTGTAAGTTGGGATTATCTTATGGATCGTTTTGTGCTTACCTTTTCTACTAATGAATTTTGTCCAAATTTAAATGTAGCTATCAGGTTGGTCCATACTAAGGTATTTAAGGATCAAGAAGTAGTAAAATACTGGCCTGATGGAAAATCCCAAGAATCTCATTATAACCTCGCAATTGATGAGGATAATGCTTTGCGCAATACTGGTATTCCTGATTCAGAAGGACATTGCGACATACACAGATCAGCAGTCGAAGCCCTTGAAGTGACTTAGTCCCTGAAGATGTGGACAGTCAACATTGGACCAGAAGGCTAGCCTAAGTATGCTACCAGTGGAGATTATTGGGATGAAGACACGGTAAGCAAAGCAACCCAACTTCTCCATGAATGTCGGGACTTATATCTGATGAAGTTCTTAGAAATAAGAGGAATCAGTGCAGCTGTGGATGACATTTTGTCGAGGGTTAAAGCTCGACTCCATGTCGCAGATGGTATCCAGAGGTGTCGAATGCCCTCATTCGGGCGCAGCCGCAGCTACTGCTTGTGCCGAAGAAGGAAAGGTCTGTCAGAACTAAAACAAAAACGACCGTTAGAAGAAGTCAAATATGGCACCGCCAGTACGTTCTCTATATTAACTGCCTGTATTAATGCGATCTTAGGAAATCTACCGCCGTCTGGACAAGATCTCTGTCAGAATTGGCGCCATCAATGCATAGTTATGACAAATTTTGGGGATAGACTCTATAAGAAGACACCCACACCCACAAGGTTCGCATTTTTCATCTTCTTGAGTTTTACAATTGCATCCATGTCCGCTGATCGTGAGTTCTAGGAACTATTGAAAGAGTTTGAGCGTGGTTTGAGAAGACGGGTTTGTCGAACCTTTTCAACCAACCGCCTGCATCTGTTCCCTGTGAAGAAACTCCCCCAGCATTGACTTAGCCAATACAGACATGCTCTACTCAGAAGAAGTTTAAGCCTGAAGTACGTTCTAAACGCAACAAAGACCGACACAAGCAATCAGGGAAAACACTAGAAGACCCCGAGATGCATCCGTCTGGTTCAGCAGAGGCCCCATCTGCAGAAGATGAGAATATTGCACCGAAGCGTCCACCGTATCTTCCACCATTTTGACCAGGAGTCCAGCCACCTCAGCGACTAAAGAAGTTCACATTATGCACCCCTTCCTTGCCCCCGCGTGTGCAGTTGGTCGGGACCATGACAGGGAAAATAGACCGGCTTAAGTATGCTGACCATGAAACAAATGATCATGGAAAGTTTCCACAGTTCACCCCAGCACAATACTTTCATTTTGTCAAATATCCAGAGACTAATGCGACATTGCTGGAAGTCAAACAGTGGGCTGCTGGCTTGGATCAAGCGGGTCTGCTGAAGATGCTCGATGTTCCCCATTTTGGTCGCAGCACACAGGTGACCATAGTGGTCAAGAAGTTGCTGGCATTAATACATGACGGCCACCTATGGATAGGAGATAAGAAAATTCCTATTAATGGAGAGCTCATTCATAGGATCACAGCCTTACCAATAGCAGGACCTGATCCGGGGACCAAATTTCCTTCAAAGCATGAGGATACGAAGCTCGCACAAAGCATGAAGGAATGCTTCGGCCTGACAAAGGGAAAATGAGGGTATCACACTTCCGCCATTCAACAACACAATATTCACTTCGCAGTTGAGCTTCTTGCATGCAATCTCATGCGAAAGTGTAGACCATATGAAGTTCCTGCCCCGGTTATCAGAATTGCCGCGAACTGTGCCGAAGGCTAGAGTTACAACTGGGCAGCATATATCACGAAGGAATTCCTTGAAGACGTCAGTGACACGCAGGAGAAAGGTAGGACCTTTCACTATTCCTGGTTGATAGTCCTCATCACCTTGGTAGGATGGCAAGAACCTACCGAGGCGTAGTTTGCTGCTATACCTCTGGACTTACCTGGCACAGTGCGGTATGCCTCTCTGTGGGTTTCCCAGGATAAACCCCTACATCAGATGACAAACTGTGTATTTTCCTTTTATATGATGAGTATCTCGTATGAGATCACGAAAACCCCTTGGCTCACTAATGAGTTATTCTCTCAATACGATGGCGCAGCTCATTTCAGCATCGACATGCATCATCTTTTCATCCAGGCTCACGCGGATCAAAAGCATCAATGGTTTAAGTTACCATATGTCGTGACCAAATAAGACATCCTCGCGGTCGTTCAACAATGGTAGGCGGAATGGTTGAAGGATGCAGGGTAAAAACCCACTATTCTAGTTCCCCTAGTTACAAATATGGGTGCAGGCCCTAGTCATACACAATAGAAAGACCCCCCTGAAGACAGTGAAGAACAAACTGAGTCGCAGCAGAGTGAAAGTGACCAGGGTGGAGATGATGGCAATGAAGAAGAAGAAGAAGAATTGGTTCAAACTGCTTCAGACCCTAATCGACAGGATAAGCGTAAGACGCCAGAACCAGATGAAGTAAACAAACCCCAGTCCCGAAAGAAAATGAAGGCGTCGAAGAACAAAAATATCGACGCGGAGCCCAGCCTGACAAGAGAGGAGTCTGTTCAGGTTCTATCGAAGTCCACAGAAGTTCTCACCAAGAAATGGTCAGAATTTGCCGATCTACATCTGCATGACATCACCAAGGTATCAAAACACATTTCGGAGTTGAAGGACTTAGCAGAAAAATCACTAATTGGTGCCTCAGCAAGCAGTGCCTCAGTAAGCGCGTAGCCAGACCTAAGGCGATGGCTGGCAAGAGATAACAAAGGGCAAGTGTCGAGCGCAGCTCTCATATTAATAGATGCAGCCTCTCATTCGGAGATGAGTATGAAGGTTGGCATAGATTACACTAAGTTATCCATGATGGAGCTACATCTCTGTCAGTCAACAATTATGAAAGAAATTCAGGCACGAGACTAATATTCACAAAAACAGTTAGAAAATGCCATAAGTCAGCAGCAGGGCTTCGCAGCGCAGCTGGAGGCAGTGGAGCAAAGAAAGAGGGATGCAGAACATAAGTGCATTACCCTAGTATGAGTCTTGGATGAGGCATGTCAAAGCCTTCCTGACTTCGACGTACAGCTGGTAGAAGAACCAGAACAAAGATTAGTCAGGATGAAAGACTATGCATTGCAGTCTCACAGTGAAATCAAGAAGCTCAAAATAGAACATGAGGCCCAGATTACGGAGCTCCAACTCTGCATCACCCCGGAGAGCCCACCGGAGGTCAGGGAGAAATTCCAAGTTCAGGCCTTCGTAGAAAAAATCTCGGATACTGCGAGCAGCACAGCAAAGCTATTGGAAGACAATGTTGAGGCCTGGACCACCCTACAGGAACATCCAGAAATTGGATAGCTGCAAGGAATCATCAGGCAGCGATAGATAGAGTTGGATACAGTAAAAGCAGAAATTAAGACTCTGCCACCTATGGAGAAAATGCTTAAGGTAAAGCGAAGCAATGAAATCCAGTAGGAAATTGAATCATGCAGAGCAAAAGCAATAGAAGTGGAAAGTTCTATGCAGCCACTTATCAGCGAAGCTTTCGAGTTGAGTATTTCTATGGACACTCATCTCAAAGTCCTGAAGGAATATGCTGCATTTGCGCAGACAAAGGCCAACGAAGCATCGGCCGCAGTATTACAGGAATTGTTCGAAAGGAGCAAGCTGCCGACAATATCATGCGTGGCCTCAAAAAGTAGTTCTCTATTTTCGCTGATAAATTTTGCCTACCAGAAGAGCAGCAGAGTGTCCCGGGACGGGCCACTGGTGAGTCTTAGGGGCCTGTTGGGGCGCGCATCTTAACGGTCCCTAATTTTGGTAACTCCGTGGTTTTTGTGGAAGTTGTAAGTGGAGTTACGACTCAAAACAGTCTTAGGGGTGTCGGGGTTGAGTCCAAGTCCTCTTTTTATAATAAACCCATGGTTTAAATCCAAGGTTTAGGGTTCGGGGTGCCCATGGTTTAAGTCCATGGTTTTGTAATAAGTGCACTATAAATAAGAACTCTTGTAACGAAATCAGGTTAGGATTTTTGATGTAAGATGAATTGATGCGAAGCTAAGGCTATTTTGTAAGAGAAGGTTAAGTCCCAGCTGTGTGTGTGGACAACCTCTGCAGCTGTGTGCGCAGAGAGTTTTTGGGTGATTAAGGAAATATGCAGCTATGTGCGCAGAGGCCTACAGCTATGTGCGTGGCTTTAAGGACTTGAAAGGATCTGCAGCTGAGTGCGCAGATCAGAACTATGATTTTAGTAAAGAGTTGAATAAAACACAGTTCTGTGGACGTAACCCCTACACTGGGGGTGAACCATGTTATATCTGGTATTGTGGTTCTTTGTGTTGTTTCTGTTATGTTCTTTCATGCATTAATAAATATATATATGATACATAAGATCACTGCTAACTAAATAACTTCGCTGTGAATTCCCAGTAAAGGGTTATGCAAGTCATTGTCTGTTTATTTAGCTTCGAAGTTATATATGTGAATGTTGAATCTCTGTGTATATGAATATAAGTTGTTAAAGGCTAAGGTACAGTAATATCCCTCTTCTGCTTGCAAAAACCTGATTCTGCGGCATCCCATAGCTGTTTCGGGTGAGACTACAATCTGTTCGCATATTGTTGCCGAAAGGGCCAACACTGTGGGTCTTTTGTTGGTGCGAAGTTAATGGTATAAAGCCTGGGTCTGCCCTATAGCCCAACACAATGCATCCTCCAAACAAAATTATATGCAAGCCAATAGTGATTAGTAGTTGTCAGCAATTCCTTAAATCCAAAATTCACAAATTCAAATTTAATAACCAATTATTCATATGAACTATTTTCACAGCTATAAGACTCTTCTCATAAGGTTCGGCTCTTTCACATGGTGGATTCCAGCATTTTTCATGGTCTTACTTTCATTTCCATGCTCCAAACAATCTACCTGGAACCTAAACTTCAACCATCCAAGCACTTAGTAAGTCTTGATGCATATAACCTTTCATTACTGCAACAACCACTGAAGCATTTCCAGAATTATAAAATTCAAATACTTCCTGCTGTTAATCGCATCAATATTACCAAAACTCGTTTACTTCACGCAATCATTATCATACTTTAAATTACAGGGTACAATCCCCTCATTTATGTAATTTAAATGAAAGGTTTAGATACTTCTTACTTCCCAAGCGTATCATTTGTACCATCCCGCCCTTTCATAGAGAATTTTTGGCAACCAATTGATCCTAACTACCTCTTCATGCACTTACTATCCTGCATTCATAACAGCTCTTGAAGTGATTCTAGAATTGTCATCAATTCATCATTTCAACCATTAGTTATTCATAATATTACATGCACTATCTCAATGCATTTATGCAATGCATCACAACATTTTTACCCACACTTATGTAATCAGTTACTCACACTCTTCATATGCATCCATTCAATACATAACTATAAGATTTATAAAATCTTTTAATGCATATCCACCCAATGCTACCTTGCATTGATTCAGGAATAATATGCGTTCAGACATGCCATGCATGGTCTAACCATGACTACTTCATATAGGATGCATTACTATAATCAAGATCATCAGTGCTTACTTTCCTTGGGCTACTAAGCACATAACAACATAATACATGCATGACACATTTTTATATGAATGCAGTATAAATTTCAAATACCTACATGGTATGAGACCTCTTGCTTTTACTACTCCATGCAGTTGTCATAATTAAACTCTTACCTTCATGGGTCTTACTTACACCCTTGACATTACCAGTTTGGTTGGTCCTTTGCAGGAGATTGCAGAATTTGTTCACCAACTTTTGATTCTGGACTTGTTGTTGTATCCCTTTCTCCATAGGGTTGCTAGTCACATCCATCAACATCCATCAACATCGGCAACATATTCAGCTATGTCCATGTTGTCATTGGTTTTTCCACTAATGCCAACATCTATGCAATAACTACCATTAGTGGTTCATTATACATGTATAATTCTTATCAATCTTACCAACATGTAATATCCTATGCATGCAAGGCATATCTTCATACATTTCATGTATGCAACTTATAAATGTAATTATAATTAGCAAGACAGGGTTTAAGGACATTTACCTTTTCAAGTCCTTCATCCCTACATGGAACTCCTTTTCCTCACAACAGCTAGTTTAACTTCATGGTCTTGCTACCTCTAGGCATGCAATTCCTGGATCTGTCCATATTGATAGCAGCATGTTTATCTTTCAAGAAATCACTAGCACTTTGCTGCTCCACACTCAATTCTGGTTACTCTCCCTTGTTCCCTACTGGATAAGCTTTCCAACGCCTATCCACATGCTTCATTCTGACCCCAAGTGTGAAAACCACACCACTTATAGAATGATGGCAAAACATACAACTGTACTTTGGTCGGGAATGCTAACTTCAGTCACCTAGGGTTTTCTTTCTTTTCAGTCCTAAAACTGCTAAAAAATCCAGTTGAAACCCCAATTTCTATTTCTCCCTATCGAGTCTCTTCCCAGCTAAGTTTTCAACGTTTCAGATCCTTACTGGAATAGTCTTTTGACCCTTCGGTGGCCAAGACAACTACACTGCTCTGGTGCTCATCGACGACCCTATCCATTATGATTTTCCACTGTATCAGCGGTATCCTCGGCTATATTTTTCTGAAGTAAGCCTTCTGGATCACTTATGTTGTGCTAGTGGTCGGAATCATTAACCTTCTCCGCAGCTCATAATCTATCGGCAGTGGAAACGATATCTCGTTGTGGCTTCGGAAATTTAGTCCCATAGACATCTACAACAGCAGTTCACTAACCGCTTACATTTTTCGATTGGTGGCCTGATCAACTTGACAATTTCTGATCGATGGTCAGGGCCTCTGTCCGTCAAAAGATTAGTCTTCTAGAATTCCGCAACGGTGGGCGCACAAACCACTAATCTTTCCGACGTTCATTGGAGACCAATACAACTAAACTTTTTCGATGATCTCATGCCTTTAGAAAAATTTTCGGAAACTTTTCCGCTGCGTCGGGAACCCAAACCTCTAAATTTCACCGATAATTTCATCTCTTAGAAATTTTCGAGAATTTCCTTCCTTGCATCGGCTCCTCAAACAACTAAGTTTCTTCGACGCCTTTAACACTTCGGCCAACATCTTCTTTTTCTGCCACTACGTCGGCTGTGCCCTCAACTAAACTTCACCGATGTTTCGACTCCATCATCTTCTAATCTTATAATTTCCGATGATAGTTTTCCATACTTCAGAATTTTTGGCGAAAACTTGCTTTATTCTTCCGCCACATCGGCACCTCTATCACCTATTTTTCATCGGCGTACCGGCGCTGTCATCCTCTATCCTTTGTCAACGTTTTCGGTACTTAGACAAATATTTGGAAACTTTCTTTCCTTCATCTGCTGACACATCAGTCGCCCCAGCTATTAACTTTTTCCAACATTTCGGCATCCCTTAGGATATCCTGGCCGACATTGTAGCTCATTAACGGACAACACGGCTGACACTGTGGCTTGCTCTTCCCCTATTTTTCACCGACATCGGGGTCTTCATCGAAGGTCTATATGCTAAGTTATATGTTGCATCGGGGAAGCGATCCTCTAAAAATTTTCGACGGTCGACAATCTGGACACTTAGAAAAACTTCCCAAATTTTTATTCCGTGGTTCCTGTCGAGCGGCCTTCTAACTATGATTTACGACGTATCAAAGGAGCTTCTCACCGATTCCTCCGATGGTCCGACGATTCCAATACTTAGAGAAATTTTTCAAAATTTTCAAAATCCTTCTGATCTCTACTGGGTAGAAGGAAAGTTTCCTCTGCTAGCTGACCTTTCATGGTCCATCCAGGCCCGTGTTACAACCTTGAGCTCTGATACCATACTGTAACATCCCTGACCCTCTGACCGATGAAGGGGATGCTACTAACACCAAACATACGGGAAAATAGCCCCATGAAGATGAATATGCATATATTGCTGAAATAAAAATATTAAACATAAAACATACTAAGATGCATAATCCTTCATATACATAGTGGAAGCAAGCATACATTCATTCAAGCATACCACATGTTCTTCATATTCATTAATCAGTAAATATAAATGCAGAGATGGAATAGTCAAGAATACTTATCTTAGGAGAATTGTCTCGCAACTAGCTACGTTGCTGCAATGTTCCACCAAACCATAGGCCAGCGTGCTCATCAATCTCTCAGCAACATTGCCACCCCCGAGCTGGGCATGATTCCTTAAGGAATAAGGGTCAAAGCAGGCTTACACACAGCCAAGGTATACAAATCAGCCAAGCCCCCATAGTGGGGTTTATCAGGCTATCAAGGAGCTAGGAAATGATAAATGATAAGATATTGTTCTCAACTGAGAGCTAAGGATGCCTACACCAGAGCTAACCCTGACCTCTAAGACATCCACACACCCAACCCCAGGAATTAGTCCTTTCTCTACTTCACAGTCCCTCAGGCCGTGACTTCCCTTTCCAATATTCTTCAAGGGTTGTGGAGAAGAAATCCAGTAGTCTCACTCTATCTGAATGGCTCCAAACACCAGTTTCTCAAGCATACCCAGCCTCTAATCCTATTCTCAATAGTCTAAAGACCAACCACTTCATATCACAGTAAAACAACAGCTCACAGCTCTGTGAAGGGGGTAAAGACAATAGGGTGACAACCCCAACAAGAAGGTGAAATACAGTGCAGGTCCAACAATGATTCAGAGTTGTTCTTGGCCCTAGCATGGCCAAAACAACTCAACAATAATCCCAAAATACATTTACAACCTTATAAATCAAGAAGCAACAAAAACCTAGGGGGAAGACAGCAACCCCAAACTCATAATGAAAGTGATGGCAACATTACACAGTCCCAAAATAGGGGAGAAGTCTGATTCTCAATCATGGACAAAGGAAAGACATAAATGTAGACCACAATCTTATACGGAAACGAAGAGAACCTTACATAGTCTGCAGATGGGAAGAAAACAAACTCCGGTAGGGGAAAACATAAATGCAGACCACAATCGGCAACATACACGGCCACAATCGGCAAGGAGACATACACCTACCACTGAAACTGGTATGGGACACACACACAAGCACACAGCCCTAAGCGTAATGGCTCCTGCACCCAAAAATCCTGAGTGACAGCCACAATTTCTCTCGCTCCCTATGTGAGGAAACCAATGCAGAATTCATGTGCGTGAGAAGGTGAGAGAGAACAAATCTCTATGTGTGTATGGAAAACCAATGGATAATCCCCAAAAACAGTGTGTGTGAGGAAGCAAACCTCCTTGCATGAAGGGAAAAAATTATACAAACCACAATCATCCAAAAAGAATGGAGAGTCGACCCACTGCCTGTATGAGGGTAAAAACGAAGATCTCCTTCCTGTCCGTGAAGAGAACCCTCTGCATGAGGATGGAACAGACCCAAAAAAATGGAATAAATGGAGAGAGTGGAAAGAGTGGGGAGAATTTTTTTCTTCTCCCATGCGACGTGAAGAGGAAGAGTCTGCTGGTGGAGTGGGCGCATGGGTAAGGACTGGTAGTCCTACCACACCCACCACTACTCAGCAATAATTTCTCCCAACTAATAGACGACATAAGTTTAATGAGTGGCCGACACATGGCAACTCCCAATGACCCCCACGGGTTAGACAACCCCCCCTTAACCTTAGGAATCATGCCCTTTTCATTTAACGTTGCACCGTCATAGCTGGCTGTAGATTTAATTCAATTGATGTGCATATTTACATGATTCCAAAACTATAATGTGTCAAATAACATGATGTACCATCGGCAACGGTCCCTCTTGCCGAAACATACACAAACAAATTAATGGTGGAGCTTTTGCCTTTAGCTCCTCATCATGATTAATTACAATATATACATCATGTACCTTTTATTGCATTTGAGGTCAAAACCAAGGGTATTAATGTTGAGATCGAGATCCCCCATCATAGGATCTTAGAGCCACCTCATCCAAAAATCTCTCAACTATCCCTATCCATTGAGCCTTATAAATACAAGCTCATGTCCATAGTTGAGGGAGAGAACTATAGAGGTATTGTTATGCTATTGGATTGACCACTTAGCCCAAGTCATTGGAGAGCATAGAGAGAAAAGTTGGAGCTTATGGCGATGAAGTGATTATCTCGTGGAGGTGCTTGTCGACACTAAGGCAACGGTTATAAGCTTCTCCATACATTCTTAATGCAAAACTGATTTCCGTCCCACATTACTGTTGTTTTGATTTCACATGTACATGTTGTTATATTCCTTGGTCACTAACATGGATAAGTAGATTATTTTCTAGTAGCTTTGATGTGTTTTCATGTTTTATCTGTTTGCAGGTACACAGGTTCACTATCTAAGCAACATTACAAGTGTCTACGACATTCAGGGAACGTCTTCATCCTTTGTCGTTCACTCATTTGTTATGGATTTGAACAATTCAAGCTAGAGGAACAACTTCTGTTCGTAGAAGATGCAATATTCTTGATTACAAATCTGGCGAATCCACTGGGGAAGAAGTGCATATCTCAGTTAATCTGATCTTCCTTAGTTCTTGAACTCTTGTCCAAATCCAGGCTCCATCTCCAACTCTCTTCAGTCAAATATACTATATGACTCAGTGAATTTTGGTCTGAAACTTTCAAATCTGTTCAGATCTGAATTATTTCAACTTTTTATGCTCTTTTTTACTATCAATCCATCAATTTTTTCCTTGATCTGATGAATTTCTAACTTGATATTTCGTTCTCCTTTGTGTTTTGGATCTATTCAGGGAACCACTCATGTGCTATTGGTGAGAAGCAGTGCCACCGCCTGAACTCTATTAGCAGTACGCGGTGCCACCACCTGAGTCCCGTTATCCAGAAGCGGTGTTCATCTAGAACCGCTCTCTCAAGACCCCTCCAGCACGGTGCCAAGTAGGGCTTGTTCCAAGACTACTTTTTTCTCATTTTTTGCAAAAAATTGAGTTTGTTTGCTTTCATTCCTGCATTGTCAGAACTGTGTGTTAGAATCTAAATGCTTATGGTTTTAAATTCTATGGCAATAGATTGGTTTGATTGAAGAATTAAAAATCTAGACTAGGCTTTTTTATTGTTCATTTTCTTCCGTGCTGTTGGTTGTGATTGTGAAATGAATTATTATTTTTTAAATCTTAGTTTGTAGTGAGCTCTCTTTTCATTTCTGTTATAAAGACTGAAAGAAATACCATTTGATTAGCATCTTGATTTCATTTTTTGTTTCCATAGAGGACTTCTTTTTGCTTGTTAAAAAGAAATTGTTTTAACTGAGATTAGGTCATTATCATTATTGAGCATAAGACATTGGATCTCTGATTAGCCTCACAAGATTTTAGTTTCTCTGTGTTCTTTTGTCTCTTTTCATTAGTACTATCTCATCAAAATAAAAAATATTGTAGTTTTAAGTTAGATCTATCTATGCTTTAAGAAAAATTGAAAAATAGAGTGCATATGCATGTAGTGTGCTTCTTGTTTTTATTTTAGGAAAAGAGACTCTTCCCCCTTTGATTGCTTTCAGAAAAGAGAAATGATTTTGGAAAGCGTTGCTTGTCTTTGATTTTGTTTTGTTCAAGATAATTGTTTGGAAATTTTTGGTTTTAAACAAAAGAAAATACTCTCTTTCCCTCCCGTAGGTAGGCATACCACGAACGATAAAGTGAAATATTTGCATATGCATACTACATGGTTTTACTTTTTCTGTCAAAATTCCATGCATTCATCTAACCATCCACTTTAAAATTAATGGTAGTTATAGTTTAAAATTTACATAGCAATTTGAGTGATAGGTTAGAGATGTGTTCGGGCGTCGTTAAGCATAGGAGTTGTCGTTACTCATCTGCATTACATCCTGGGACTCGCGTGGTTCTTCCATGTACCATAGGTATATTAAATGGCCTTTCACATACCCTTGATGTATATGGAAAGGTACTTCACTTACTCAATTGTATATCGAAAGGCCTCTTGTGAACGGTTATGCATTAGACAGCACTACGACCAATTTGAGATCCCACGTACCTTGTGTATATTGGGAGACCCCACAAGATACCTTATCCATCTGAGAAAATCCCTTTGGTCATCTTGCTTGGAGACATACACCAAAAACAACATTCATGGAGATTACTACGCATGTACCCTTGAGGTATATCGTGAGTGTCACCTTCTTGAAAATCCTGGTGAGAGACCTGACCATATGAACTCCTCCTGTCATTTAAGTTTGCTTGTTTGGCCTATAGCTTGAATAGGGAAAATTTTTGGTGTGTTTTCTAGTTTTTGAGACCCTAAGTTAGATAGGAGTTGGAAGAAATGGCTGAGCTAAGACATTCCAGAAGACTATGGGGCCTGCCACCTAATTTTATTCATGTTTCAAGAGAAAATCCAATGGAAGCTATCGACCAAGGAGCTGCTACCACCTCCCAAGTGGGAGAGAATGTGATTGCAAAAATCAGAGGACCATATCCTTCACACTTTCCTCCCTTGGTCCAACAACCTTCTCAGGGTAATACTTTGTTCCATTCTCCCACAAAATTTCATGTTGATGATACTACCCATCCATATTATGGTTCCAATGCTCCATTTTGGGATACCTCTATAGGACAAGCCATTGCCTCATTTGGCACCCGTTTAAAATTTTTTGAAGACGTTTCACCAGATGAAGAAGAGCGTAGAAAATACCAGGTAGCTATTCTCTGTGCACAGGAGATTGAAAAGAAAATAGATGACATATTGGGCATACCCCCATCATGTTCCACAATTGTTCCTATGGGATATCATTCACTTGCCGATTCTATGAGACCCATTGAATTGATTCTAGATCGCACAGTGACTCCACATAACCCAGGTCAAACTACCAACCCCACCACCTCCCATATTATGTCTGTTCCCAATCCTTTCAGGTCTTCCACACCTGGGGCTCAACATTCAATTCTTGTTTTGTCATTACCTTCTAGTGTTAGGGGGAAACCCATGACATGACCTACATTATCTGGCACCAGAATTGTACTTAGTCAAGGATAGACCTTTGGTATAGAGAAATCTATAGTTTATGTCCCTCCCACCCACACTAATGTGGTTAACCCCCCATCTAGTTCAGGTTAGCCCTTGGGGGCACAACCTATAACCAATCAAACCTCCTGGGGTTATGGTTACATATAAAATCAAGTACCTGTAGGAAACATTAATTATCCACCCAACCCTACAAGAATTCCTTATGCTGGAATTACATATCCTAGTAATAATTTCATGCCACAGGGGCAACCTAACTGGTCCTACATTCTAGCTATAGGGGGGATACCTACACATACTGCGAGAGGTGTCAGAGAACCACCTTATGGAGGTCCTCCTCCTGGAAGGCCTAATGGTCCTAGAGGTTCTGGTGGATTTCCTCCTTATGGTCCTAATGGTCCTAGTGGCCCTTGGGGGCCTAGTGGCTTCCCTCCTAATGGCCCTAGAGGGTATGGTGGCCCTCATCCTAGTGGTTATGGAGGCTCTGAAGGTTTACCTCTTAGAGGTCCTAGAGTCTGGTGGTCCCGGTGGTCTTGGTGGTCCCAATGGTCTTGGTGGTCCTGGAGGCCCTAGTTTTCCTCCTCCCAAAGGCCCTGGTGGTCCTCCTCCCAGAGGACCTGGTGGTCCTAATGGTCCTAATCCCAGAAATCAACCCCCTACGGGCGGATATTCTGGTAGTTCTTCATCACAACAACCTGTCTATCAATCTACTTACAATCCTGCTGGTACTTATATGCCATATTAATATTACCAGTTACCTTTCCTAGAAACTTTGGACTTTCTTGATTTGTCTAAGTTGACTAATGACCCCATTCAACATAACCCCTCTTGGCCTCCCATTCTGGTAAAGTTACCATCGAACATTCCTAATTTCGATGGCAAGGAGGGAGACGATCCAAAAAACCATGTCATGACATTCCATCTGTGGTGTTCTTCAAACTCCCTTACGGATGATTCGGTTCGTTTAAGACTCTTTTAGCTAACTTTGACCGGTACAGCCACGAAATGGTACATTGAACTTCTACAACACTCGTTTGTGGATTTTGGATCATTGGCAACTGTATGTCTTATGCACTTTCATATTCCTATCCATTATGAAATGGGTATTGATCTCTTAACTTCTCTACGATAGAACACCTCCACCCACATATCTGATCATATCCATGAGTGGAGAAGGTGGAGAAGACTTATTAAGGCTCCTATTCTGGATCATTCATTAGCTTATTGGTTTACTAAATCTTTGCTACCTCCAATTTCCTGAGATGTGGCTATGGGCGGTGCCGTTACTGAAGAGAAATCCATTAGTCGAGCAAAATATCTGGACTTGGTCTATTCCCAGTCCAAAAATTTGTATGACTTGATTCCTCAAGCTCCTCGCCCAAGCATCGATCCTGCAAAGCCACCAACAGAAGTCCCTATTGATGGGATTGTTAGTTCAATTCAGTCCCCGTCGATAGCAAAACCTACCAAGAAACCCTAGACTACCACCCCTACTCCTTCGACTCCCAAGGTTTCCACCGAGGTCAACTCTATTCATAGTATTCAAACCTCTGGGAATAATAAAAAGAAAGGTAAAGCTAAAAATAAAAAAACCTGGAAACCAACAGGAGAATCCAAAACCAACCACCAATGATAATTATAAAGGTAAAAGAAAAGAAAAATATCCATGTCTACTATGTGGAGGTGATCATTTCACAAAAGAGTGTCCCCGCTGGGACGAAATCACCCAATTTTTGAAAAACAATCCCGCACCCGCAGTTCTCACGGATCCTTTTCCCTCTCAACAACAACTGATAGACCACATGTATAATCAGGGAAACTCTAGTTCATCAAAGGAAATTCTCATGATGTCCTTGGATACCATTAGTTTGCAAACTCGAAGTCAGAGTTATGAAAAACCCGCAAACAAGAAAGAATACAATTCTTCTTCAGGGAAAGCTCCCTCTACTAGTTCTCCCGACTCCTCGTCTATTGTCCCCCTAACCATCGATAAGCCTACTCTTGATATGGTTTTGCGTCCACCCAAGAGTACTCTTAGGAAGGTTTTTTTTAACCCTAATTCCTGACATGCTCAATTTTATAATGTAGTTGAAGATCTCTCTCAGGCACCACGTGTAATGTTTACCTTGGAAGTGTTCCAAAGTTGTCCTGCACAACAGAAAAACCTGTTAACTATGTTAGGATATTTAGACTTAGACAATACTGGTTTAATTCATTTCAATGTCAAGAACTATAAGTCTAGAATACCTCACAAACTTGCTTTCCAAATCATCACGAAAGTAGGCATTAACAAGGTCTTTAGGAATGTGTTAGACGAAGGAGCTTCAACTTCGGTTTTGTCCCTGTCTTGTTAGAAAGCTATCAATTCTCCCGAGCTTGTAACTTCACCTACGACTCTGAAAGTCATTGATGGATGAGGTTTCTATCCCCATGGTCTCATATCAGCCCTTGCAGTCGAGCGTGGGGGAAAAAGTATTTCTATTCAAGTAGAAGTAGTAGACACCCCGTTAGATTACAACCTCCTTCTAGGAAGAAATTGGTTTTATGCCATGAATGCTGTCGCTTCAACAATATTTCGAACAGTACAATTTCCACATCTAGGGAGAATTGTCACCATTGAACAGCTCGATTTCTGTACATCGGATGTTACTACCTCTATAGATAATAACATCCCTATGTTAGGCCAGTCCCCTCCTCCTTACCAGTCAATTGGGGTAGGCATGTTGAAGGATTCGTCCCATATGGGTATTTTTCCATCCACTCCTCCTAACATAGACACAATGACAATAAATATGATTGCATCATTTTATTTTGAGCCCAAGGGAAAACAAATTGTTGAGTCTGCATGAATAAATGGACAACATCATTCAAAACCTTTTTCATGATCACACTGATGAACTTCATCTGGTGACCTCAAACCCTTACCACCTGCCCTACTGGTTAGAACCATCTCTTCCTATTCTAGATTACCTCTATGAGACTTTTCCTTCCCATGAGTCCATTATCGAGATCATGAATACGAATGAGCCTATCTGGGAGGATCACCATCATAGATCCTAGTTCCTCCCCAAAACCAGTTTGGTAGACCATGAATTTTCATCCCTGTTTTCCACTAATATTGTCAACGCACCTCAAAGTCCTATAATGTTGCAAGACACAGATTCTAAAGAAAACCTATGCAACATCACTCAGACAAATCCGATTGACATATCAACCAAGAATGATACCATCGATCATGTTCATGTTGGGAAGAACTGCTCGGCAGAAGAAGCTAAAGCCTACAAGGCACTTTTCAAATAATTCCGTGATATTTTTTCCTAGTCTTATGAAAAAATGATGGGGATAGACCCATCCATTGTGGTCCATGAGATTAAAACCTATCCCACTGCTAAACCTCTTAGGAAAAAACTAAGGCAAGTCCATCCATGGAAGGCTGCAGTTATTAAAGTTGAAAAAGAGAAACTTCTCAAAGCTGGGTTTATTTATCTCGTACCCCTGACAGAATGGGTATCAAACATTTTCGTTGTCAATAAAAAGCAAGGCACCATTACAGTCTGTATCGATTTTAGAGACTTAAATAAAGCTTGTCCCAAGGACAACTTTCCTACTCCACACATCGATCAGATTATCGACAACTGTGGCGAAAGTGTCATCTTCTCATTCATGGATGGATTTTCTGGTTATAATTAGATTGAGATATTACCCACCAATCAACACAAGACAACACTCATTTACCCATGGGGAACCTTTGCATATAGGAAGTTACCATTTGGCTTGAAAAATGATGGAGCCACTTTGTAGCATGCTATGTCCTATGCATCTCACGATATAAAACATATTGTTGAATCGTACCTTGATGACCTCCCTGCTCATTCACAGCGATGGGAGGACTACCCTGGTCATCTTAGAGATATTTTCCTAATATGTCGTCATCATAATATATGGCGCAATCCGCATAAATTTGTTTTCTGCATTGAGATGTGATGCCTGTTAGGTTTTTTGGTCTCTAAGGATGGAATCCGGATAGACCCATTGAAAATTGCCTCCATTTTAGCTCTACCAACCCCAACCAATATCTTTGAACTCCAAAGTTTGCAAGGGAAGGAAAACTTTCTCCACCATTTTGTATGCAATTTTGCAGAGAAAACACATGGTTATATGCGTCTCCTAAAGAAGGACACTTCATTCTATTGGGATGACCAAGCCCAATGCACCTTTGATAATCTCAAACATGCTCTGACTCATTCACCTGTGATACACCCCCCAGATTATTCAAAGGATTTTATCTTACATATTTCTGCCTCCACTACTACCATCACTATGGTTTTGGTGCAGGAAAATCCCGACGGTCAGGAGCATGTGATTTACTATTCTAGTAAGAATCTTATGGATTCTGAAACCTAATATTCACGCGTGGAAAAATTAGCATTGGCCACGGTCATTGCTGTTCAAAAATTTCATCACTACATTTTGCTCCGCACAACCACTGTATTGGCAGACCGGAACCCTATGTA